>MU185808.1:79911-103861 GCA_016904865.1 Pissodes strobi | reverse complement strand
GTAGCGTAACTTTGACTTAAATTTTGTATTGGAAAGATATCTACCCTACCATGCACTATGGATGTACATTCACTCCCCCCCTCCCCTGGAATATTAAAATAACGCTTAGCATGAAAGTGCATTCCAATTTCAGTGTACCTGAAAATTACCACGACAACAATTGAAAGATCTTGCAGTGTTCTCCCATGTGTAAAAACCTGGTTCAGATCAACCATATCTGAGGAAAGACTCTTTGGTCTCTGTATGCTTAGCGTTTACAGAGAATTTGTGAATAATAATAAAGACAGAGTTATTGAAAAAGCAATAAATCGGTTTTCACAAAAGAAAAGAAATCTGCTATTAATTTTCTGCGACTAGAAAAATATAGGTTAGTATGCCTACATCATACCCTAAAACTTTCCGCTCTAAAAGAGTTAAAAAAGCAACTTAATAGTAATAATATCTAATTATTATTAAAGATAAGTGGGTTCGCAAGGCGGCTTAGACGGGTGTCGGTGAATAGACACAGGTCGTTACTATAGTAATGTAACATAAAGCTGTCAGTGGACACTGTCAACAATAATTATTTTTTCTACTACCGTGCGTAAAATACTCACTTTACGCACTCTCTAAGATTCGTAAAATAGGCCTTTTTAATGTGCAGTGCGTAAAGTAAGTTATTTTACGCACTAGTGCGTAAAGTAAAGCTGACATATTTTTTGACGTTTACTGACATATTTTTTGACGTTTAGGACAGTGCGTAAAATAATATATTTTACGCACTAGTGCGTAAAATAATTTATTTTACGCACTAGTGCGTAAAGTAATATAATATTATTTTAATTTTTTCATATATTTTTCGATAGTAGAAAAAATTTTGTATGCTACTCATTTGTAAAGTACCCTTTTTTTATTCATGGGATTGTCGCATTCGCCTACGGCTCATGCGACAATATTCCCATTCATAAAAAAAGATTCACTTTACACACTTGTTGCATAAATAACTATTTTAAGATTGCGTCTCGGATTGCGTTTTATTTTCGTATTGATAAGCAGTTATTGAGTAAGTTCGATTAAATAATAACCAATTTGTTCCTAAATTAGTGATTTTTTGGCAAATGTAGTCACAAATTGAGTGATAAATACAAATTGTAGTTTAATAAATCTTGAGTTGTTGACGCTTATTTAGTTGTCTGTTTGTATTGTATCTATGTTGCCATGACAACACTTTTACCTCCGCCGGCGGAAAAGTGAAAAGTAAAGCTCCGGCGGAGGAAAACGAAACTTCACGGCCGCCTACACAGTCGAGTAATGACGGATTTACTGACGTTTGAAGAAAAAAACATATTTTTAAGTATCCTACATAATTATTGTTTATAACGATAATTATATGTCAAGCAACACTAGGTGTACCTGTTGGTATTGACACCTACTTAATATCAGATTTTTCTCCATTTCCATGTCGGCAATAAACTACAAACAATGAAACGTCATATAGTTTTTTTGTCAATTTGTAAAATTATTGTTGTAGTTCTTTCAGGTTTCATTAAAGATTCTCCAAAACTTAATAAACGTTCTTTTTTGACCGCCGTTATCTGATGCTGTGGAAAAATATTGTTTCTAATGTATACTTGTTAGGAAAACAACTACTTCAATATGTGTGTTTAAGTTTCGCCGCATCATTCCCAACTTTCAATCAAAATGTTACATCAAAGCTGCTGCGAAACTATCTATTCATAGTCCTGTTAAAATCCAATGCCTGTATTGAAAAATTTTTCGTCACGCTGTGATATACCTGGTGTTTTTTTTCTCATTTTCATAAGTGGTGCTAGAGTTTTGTTTTGTGCGGTCAAGATTAATTATAAACAATTTTACTATTTTTACTGTGATTTTCTGCACGTTGCAGTTGATGGACACGTCTCAGACACATTCACCGTTAATGCGGGAGTGCCTTAGGGCGCAATACTTTCACAACTCTATTCCTCATCTGTATTAATGACCTGCTGACCGAAGCCAATAATCCTGTTTACAGCTTTGCAGATGAGAGTACCCTTGTCTCCCAATTTAGATCAGAAAAACCTTTACCAGCGACTGAGTCTTATCACCGCAGACAGGAGCAGATTACAACAATTAATCAAGATCTGGAGAAGGGTCGAACCTGGGGCGACAGGAATTTGATCCAGTTCAATGCAGCAAAAATCCAAGCAGCCGCGTTCACCAAGAAAGCCAATACGGCGGGCACTGCAGATATCATTATGGCAAGATCGATCGACCATTCCTTCATCCTCGTCAATCGTACTACTGGGTTATTACGCTCTTTCTGCGCTTCTAATGGGCGCAAACCTTCACTCCATCTTAGAAGGAACTGGGAGTGAATAATCTCAAATCGAAAAAAAAATAATTTTGAGAATTTAAAATTAGATATTAAATGAATTTACGTATGTCAATGCGTAGGCTAAAACGTGTTGTCGCCGAGCGTGTAAATTAGGCCCTAGCTCAAATGTCAGAGAGTAGGGGGTGGGTTGATTTATAAGGCGCCACGGGCTTGTAGACAGCAAAAGCGAGAAATACCTCAAAGTTGAAATATGGAACTCGTTTTAGCTTAACCCATTAGTGCATAAAGTTTAGCAAGATTAAAAATAATGTTATTTTTATGAATTCTGACATATTTTATTACAACATAAAGGAAATGTATCAAAAATTTAGTTTTTCTTACAAAAAACAAAAAATACAGGTCATCCGATATATCGGATTGTATGCAAACTGACTAGATAAAGAAATTAAAATGTATGATAATTTTTGAAACAATGTTTTGGATGCAGTCCAACTTGGCATTTGGAGCAAATAAATTTGTTCTTACTCCCGCAATTTCTACACAATCATTCAGTATTTACATAGTCTGGCCAGTGATCGCGACCATCGTAACGAACATCGTTCACTGAATTCTGATCGTTCACTGAATTCTGTAGTAATTTTCCTTTCATCGGCTGAGTGCCGTGTGTTTTGATGAGACAGTTTGCTAGGTTTCTTCGATAATGTATCAAATAATCACAATCTTTTTTTCTATAGGACATATCCTTTTCACCTACAGCCATGCATTGGTTACTGAAACATCCAGCAAGTAACAAAATATGGACTACCATATTCTGGTTCTATATTTGGCTACCAACTGGTCCATTTTGTCAACGCCGCCCTTGCCACTATTATATTTTTGGAATAGTAAAGGTTGAACTACAGCAATTTTTATTGTTGTGAATAGTGCCAGTCGCGCAGTAACCAAGTTGTGTCAAATGCCATGCCGAAATAGGCTCACGTACGAAAAGTACTTGTAGAAAAATAATTTAAATCCTTTAGTATGAGGTATTCTGGAAGTCGTTATCAGAGATAATACAGTATCACCTCCTTACCCAAAAACATTTTCCTTGTCGCTTCATATAAGTATATAATTGTTATATCGTGGTGAAATAGTCAAATACGTCACTTCCGGAAAAGTCGAGTTAATTTGGGGAATTTCATGAAATCATGAAATAACTAGGTTTTTTAAGAAGTGTGACGTATTTCACTATGAGACTATGACACATAAATAAAAAGTGTCAATTTATCTTTGATAGCTCGCATACGGAAAAAGTTGGCAATAAAGCATACAATCCGATATATCGGATTTCAATTTTAGGCTCACATATTTACATAATATTGTCACGACTAACAACCATCCGAACGTTTTTGTGCTACCCTATAGAACTAGCCGCCGCCGCCGCGCCGTTCCCCTCGCTTCTTTGTCTGTATGACTCATCGCCCGGCTGGTCGCGAAGTTTCAGGATCGCTGAGAGACAAATAGAACAGGACCGGTTGCAGAAAATTTTTCAAGATCAAGAAGATAAAAGGCAAGCAGACCAGGACCGGCTTCAGAAAATTTTACAAGATCAAGAAGATAAAAAGCAAGCGGATCGGGAAGAGGATGAACGTAGAAGGCAAGCGGATCGGAAAAAAGAGGATGAACGTAGAAGGCAAGCGGATCGGGAAGAGGATGAACGTAGAAGGCAAGCAGAACAGGACCGGCTTCAGAAAATTTTGCAAGACTAGGAAGAGAAAAGACAAGCAGAGCAGGACCAGCTTCAGAAATGGATGCTGGATGTAATTGTAGGCGAGCAAGGAAAATTACAGAAAATATTGGACGGACAAAATGAGAAATTTGAGAGAGAAGTAAACAATATTCAAAAAGAAGTTGGAAATGTACAAAAAGAAGTAGGAGACGTACAGAAAGAAGTGAAGAATCTACAAGCAGAATTTACCAGACTAAAACACCAAGCACCCACCGAGAGGGCATTCGCCTCAGGACAAAACATCAAACCTCCAACGTACGACGGTCAAACATCCTGGACAATGTACAAAGGACAATTTGAAGCCGCTGCTGTTGCCAACGGTTGGAATAATGAAGAAATGGCTACATCACTAGTGGTAGCGCTTCGTGGATCTGCCCTGGAACTACTGCAGACAATTCCCATCAGCCAACAGGGGAATTATGACATACTTGTAGCTGTCCTGGAGAGACGATTTGGCGACCAACATAGAAGACAGCTCTATCAGGCACAAGTTAAGTCCCGACATCAGAAGCCTGGTGAAAACCTGCAAGAATTTGAGGCAGACATTAGACGTCTCATTCAATTGGCATACCCGGGAGCGACAGAAGAATTTCAAGAGGAACTTGCTGCCCAATATTTCGTGGATGGTATTAGAGATCCAGAAACTCAGAAAATGCTACGCCTAGCCAAATTTGATAACAGCAGCGAAGCTTTGGGTCGAGCCCTAGAAATCGAGGCGGCCTGTAACATCTCCAAGCCAAAAATCAGGGCCGTATCCATCCAGGAAGAAAAGCCGACAAACAGCTGCGAATTAACTGAGATGGGCGAAATTTTGAAGAAATTAACGGAAGTTCTTCAGGCCGCAGGGAGATTCCGGGAGCCAATTGAAGAGAGGCCACGTAACCGAAATACATCAAGTCACTGCTATAGATGTGGCAGGACTGGGCATTTCAAAAGAGACTGCCGAGTACAACTACGGTCTAGATCTCCATCTAGAGACGCTAGGGCCTCCAAGTCAAATCAGGAAAACTTCAATTAGTCAACATTGCGGGGCGGGTGTTGGCTAAAGAAGATAAAGCCCCCAGGATCGTCTCCATAAAAAGCCTAGGAAAAGCCGCCGACAGTCTAACAATTACAGGAAAAATCAACGGAAGAGCCATAACAATTACTGTTGACACTGGTGCGGCGGTATCTTTGATAAGATCCAACAGAGTGAATAGAGTAGAAGTTCTACCCATATCAAAGAATGTAGTTTTACGTACAGTTACCGGTGAGACAGCTGAAGTACTTGGGGAAATGGATATCGAACTTCAACTGGGACGAATTAAACTACACCACACAGTGTTAGTCGCCGACATCGAGGACGAATTTATTTTGGGGATGGATCTCATCGGTCAACATGGATTCTCTTTTGACAACAAGCTTAATCTTCTGAAGTTTGGCACCGAAGAGTTCATCCTTAACAAAACAGACGATGGCACACCGACTAAAGTAGTGGCGGCATGTACTGTCAGAATAAGCGGAAATACCGAGCAGATAATTTTTGGGAAATTGGAGAAGGATTTTGGAGGCTGCATCGGACTTATCCAACACCACGATTTGCCTTGCAAACACCTCGTAGGCAAAGCACTAGTCAAAACCGACGGCGAAATACCGATAAGGATAGCAAATATTTCATCCAATTCCATCAAATTCAATAAAGGAGATGTAATAGCCACTTGCGAGCCGGTGCAGTGGGTAACCAGTTGCGAAACGCAGTCAGAAGTAACACCCTCAACATCACCTAAGGAAGTCCTAGAACATTTCCAGAAATCGTGGCAACATCTGTCTTCCGAAGAACTGAAGAGAGCTACACAATTTATCAAAGAGCAGAGTACAGCCTTTGAAAAGAAAAATGGCAATACTGGAAGAACGAACATCATAAAACATAAAATCGACACTGGGAGTGCTCACCCCATACGGCAGCATCCTCGAAGGTTACCAGTGACGAAGCAGCAAGAGGTTACCACATTAGTGGATAAAATGCTTGAAGATGGAATTATTGAAGAGTCGTCAAGTCCATGGTCATCTCCTGTTGTCTTAGTCACCAAGAAGGATGGGACTACCAGATTCTGCGTGGACTATAGAAGGCTCAATGACGTCACCAAGAAGGACAGCTATCCACTTCCCAGAATTGACGACACGTTGACGACACTAGCAGGTTCTCATTGGTTCTCAACACTCGATCTAAAGAGCGGGTACTGGCAAGTAGGCATTGACGAACAGGATAAGGAAAAGACTGCCTTCTCTACCGGAAGTGGTTTATATCAGTTTAAAGTTATGCCCTTCGGACTATGCAATGCCCCCGCTACTTTTGAGCGTCTTATGGAAGTTGTTCTACGAGGCCTCACTTGGAAGACATGCCTGGTCTATCTTGATGATATAATGGTAATGGGAAAAACTTTCGAAGAGCACCTACAAAACCTGCATGAAGTTTTTACCAGGATCAAGAATGCTCAGCTCTTACTGAATCCAAAGAAATGTTTTCTCTTCCAACAAAAAGTCGAATTTCTCGGACACGTCGTGTCATCAGAGGGAATCCAAACTGATCAACGAAAGATAACAGCAATCAAAGACTGGCCTCGTCCTCGCGACAAACACGAACTGCGGAGCTTCCTTGGTTTATGTACTTATTATAGAAGATTTGTCGAAGGATTTTCAAATATAGCTGCACCTTTACATAAGCTCACTGAAGAACGAGCACATTATAACTGGGATCATAACTGTGATTCTGCGTTCAGGAAATTAAAAGCGGCTCTATGTTCTAGTCCAATATTGGGATATCCGGAACAAAAGGGTAACTTTGTATTGGACACAGACGCCAGCAACACCGGCATCGGAGCAGTTTTATCTCAAGTACAAGCGGGAGAAGAACGGGTTATCGAATACTACAGTCGAACACTTTCGAAACCTGAACGTAACTACTGTGTAACCCGAAAAGAGCTTTTGGCAATAGTACGGTCTGTTGAGCATTTCCATCAATATCTATATGGGCAAGAATTTCTGATAAGGACTGAACATGCAGCACTTAAATGGCTTTTGGATATGAAACAACCTGAAGGACAGGTAGCCAGGTGGCTTGAGAAGTTACAACAATATAACTTTAAGGTTAAGCACAGAGCAGGGAGATTGCATAATAATGCAGATGCTTTATCCAGAAGACCATGCGCGGATAATTGTAAGCATTGCCAAAGAGTAGATCAACGAGAAGGAATTACTCCGATTAGGCTAACGAAATTTGAGGTTGATCAGCAGTGGACCACCGAGCAACTTAAAAAGGATCAGCTGGAAGATAGTGAAATATCACTATTGCTAAGAGCTAAAGAAGAACAGCAACCAAGACCAAGCTGGAGCGAGATATCAAATAAAGGACTTGCTTTTAAAACTCTGTGGGCTCAGTGGGACTCCCTGGTGGTGGAAAATGGACTTCTTAAACGAGCCTGGGAAAGCGCCGATGGCAAAGTAGTGAAGACACAGTTAGTGATACCAAGGAGGAAGATATCGGAAGTTCTGGAAGAAGTTCATAATGGAAAGTCTGGTGCTCATCTCGGAGTGAACAAAACGATTGACAAGATTCGCGACAGATTTTACTGGGTCAACTACTGCCAGGATGTGAAAACGTGGTGTCGGCAGTGCTCAACCTGTGCCGCAAGCCAAGGACCCAAAACAAGATCTAGGGGCAAAATGAAACAGTATAATGTGGGCCTACCGTTTGAACGTATCGCCATTGACGTAGCTGGCCCTTTTCCAGAAACAAATAATGGTAACAAGTACATTTTAGTGGCAATTGACTACTTCAGTAAATGGCCTGAAGTCTTTGCAATCCCCAATCAAGAAGCTGTTACCATAGCAGAGGTCCTTGTGAATAACCTATTCAGCAGATTTGGTGTTCCGTTAGAGCTGCATTCAGATCAAGGACGCAACTTCGAATCCAAGGTTTTCCAGAAAGTCTGTGATTTACTCAACATCCATAAAACACGGACTACCGCCTTACATCCACAATCAGATGGCATGGTTGAGAGGTTTAACAAGACCATTGAAGAACATTTGTCAAAAGTCGTAGATGAACATCAGAAGGATTGGGACCAACACATACCACGATTTTTGATGGCCTATAGATCAGCAGTCCATGACACGACAGGACTAACACCAGCCATGGTTTTATTTGGAAGAGAACTCCGCTTACCCTGCGACCTATTATTCGGAACGCCAGAAAACCAGGATATGGAAATTCAAGACTACGCGGACTCCCTTAAGGAAAAATTACTATACATCCATGAATTAGCCAGAGAAAACACGGAGAAAGCCAGTGACCGAATGAAGACACGATATGATCTCAAAGCTAATTCTATGGGATTTCAGATGAACGATAAAGTCTGGTTATATAATCCGCAAAGGAAGAAAGGAAGATCTCCCAAGATAACGCCAGTATGGGAAGGACCCTATACAGTCATCAAAAGAATTAATGACGTAGTGTATAGAATTCAGCGTAGTCCCAGAAGCAAACTGAAAGTTGTTCACCTCGACAGACTGAAAGCATACCACGGACATGCAGTATCTGATCGGGACATGCAGTATCTGATCGGGACGATCAGGTTTAAGAGGGAGGCAATGTCACGACTAACAACCATCCGAACGTTTTTGTGCTACCCTATAGAACTAGCCGCCGCCGCCGCGCCGTTCCCCTCGCTTCTTTGTCTGTATGACTCATCGCCCGGCTGGTCGCGAAGTTTCAGGATCGCTGGACTGGAATTATCTCGATGGCCTCGTCGAGATCATATAGAGTGGCCTCGGAATACTTCCCGAATATTCGTGATAGATTTGAGATTATATATAAGCAGACCTAAGGCGAATGTTAGTCAGTTCAGTTCAGTTAATCATTGAGTGTTGAATAGATATTAGTTGTAAAGTTATAAGAGTAGTTTAAAGTGTTAAATTGTATACAGTGATAGTGAATAAAGAGAGTATTAGTTGAAAATAGTCAAGTTGTAATTTTGTTAAGAACCCACGGGAAAAACGTAACAATATTGTAAATTTATGAGCAGATTACTACTCGATCATGTCAGGTGGTTTACTACACATACAAATTTCACTAATTTTGAGGTCGACGTTGGCAAAAAATTAAAATAAAATCGAAAATAGTTGCCCTTGACGTCTCGTTGAATAGAGCCATGGATCCATGTTGCTTTTAGTGCAGTTTTAACTTCTTTTAGGCATTTATCGCACCGTAACAATTAAATAAATAAGAAGTTTACACCTGAAACATGTCACTAACGCCTGTTACACAAGCCAGTTTAGGCTTATACAAAAGTAGGGTTACATAAATACGACATCCGATTTATCGGATCATATGCACTAATGGGTTAAGCTTCGCGACAAAATAAATGAATATCAAAAATTCGTTATTTATTTCTATCAAGAAAACCGATCAATAAAACAACAAAATAAGCTAGAAAAATTAGATCAGGTATATATATAAGCCGGCAATTTATCAGTATTAATAATGGAAAATAACTACTCAAAAATTAATCAAAAATGAAAGTCGATAATAAGCAAGTACCCAAATTAACCGAAAAACTAAAGTCGGTGAGAAACGATGATCAAAAATTAAACAAAAATAACTAAAGTGAGTGATAAACAAACACTCGAATATTAATCAAAAGTATATTAAGGTTTCAATTATTGAGCGCAAATAATAATCGCTGCTAGAGGGCAATTTGCCAGAAACCACCCCTCGTCCGGACTAGAGCTCAAGCAACCCTCCGAGATAGGTAATATCCTGTTGGACGGTGGTGCAATTCGGTAGAACCCCCAGTATAGCGAGTATGTACTCCGACTTTTGCACTTCTCAATAACTTCTGCACAGACAAAAAATGGTTCCACGGGAACATCCGGTTGTACCGGCGTGACTGGGTATTTCATCTGGCAAACTATGTACTATGAAACGGCACACACGACGCTGGCTAGGACGTCCGATTCTTCCT
Organism: Pissodes strobi; assembly: GCA_016904865.1. Taxonomy (NCBI): domain Eukaryota; kingdom Metazoa; phylum Arthropoda; class Insecta; order Coleoptera; family Curculionidae; genus Pissodes; species Pissodes strobi. Next base: position 93,777 of record MU185808.1, on the reverse strand, counting down.
ACTCGGGGAGACCAAACGGTCCCTGCACGATTGCCACGCGTCACCAAAAGTGTCGACGAAACATCCGCAACCTGACACGTGTTAACTCCACCGGAAGCGGAAATCCGAAATCGGCTGGTTAATTTTAAAATGAATCTTTTCTTTAAATGGCTTAAATTAAACATCTTTTTATACCAACAAATCGTTATTTATATAAAAGCTACATTATAACAACAATTACATAATTTATTTGATATAAATTAAATAATACACATAGGTATTTACAAAAACAAAAATAACATCAACGTATAATATATTATCTAGGATAACGAAGTTATGGTTCAAATTTTGTTATTGCAATAAACGTGAATTAGTCTAAGCCGCTTTCCTTCGAGGTGTCCAAACGCGTTTTGTTCCAATCAGGTTCGTTCAGATTTTTGACAGTTTAAGGACCTTAATCCAAAAATTACCGAACATAATGAGTATTTAATTTTTGTGATTATTTTGTTTTGATTAAGAAATTCGATTTTTTGATATATAACAGTTTTTAAAAACACATAAGAACAGAAACAGTGAGGAAATTTCAAAACTATTAAGCATGCTTACTTTGAAATATCGACTATTTTCCCTTGATATTTGTATCATATGTAGCCTTATTTTTCCCACAACCCCCCTAAGAAAGTACACATAACAGTTAAGCGAGGTAGACGCGAAAACATATGCTAGCAACATGTGTGGTGTGCTTGCGTGTGTTAGGAAAATAACGCAAATTACGCAAAGTTGAATAAATCATCCTAAATATATTTAACGTGCTTAATATATGTTATTTTTAACAATTTTCTGTAAAAAACATACACGAACAAGGATACTTTTGTGTTAATAATAATAATAATAATACGCTATTCGGGCTAATCTTGTTTCTTAATCTGCAGAATACTACCAAACCCAAATACTTCAAGGCAGCTAACAGTGTGACAAATGACATTTAGCTGAGTGCGTTATCCACTTTGTTTGTATGTTTGTCGATATCTTGTTATTATTTGATAAGTAAATATGTATTTTTTTTGTTCTGGGTTGTGGGCTATTCTACATAACTCGCTGGATAGACCACTGACATACACGTGCAATTTATGCACTTGGCGGAAGCCACTGAGGTGAAACATCACAATCGTATGTTAGGCAATCGGTGATGTTAGGTGATGCTTTTCATGGGCGTTATGTAATATACTATTTTCTATTCCTATACTTTAGTTGCTTTAGTTAAAACATTTACTACCAGTATCGTAATGAAGCTCATTACGATACTGACCTTTCGTTATTAAACTGGGTTATAACCAATCAAAATTCAACACACAGTGATATTCGGTTAACATCAAAGACAGCCATGATCATGACATATTTAAAATGTATAAATTTTGACAATTCATAGACAATTTACTTAGTAAATTTTAAAAATTAAACACCTATTATTTTTCATTAGGTATTATGACTAGTCGTAGAAAAAATAGTATATGCAACTCACATTTAAGACCCTGGCATTCGTTACGCAACGTAATTGTCATGCTCGTATATATCTTAATAGCCACCTCATTGCATAATATGCTATAATGTACTGTACTATTTAACTGTGCTAAATGATTAGCGGAAGATTTCTCCACGTTCTACGAACTATGGTATGTTTTTTGAACTAACAAGAAAAATAAAAGTAATAACGCAAATAATACCAGTTACAATTAGACCTTTTTTATGACTTTATTTATCAAACTAAGAATTTGTTTGAAAAGAACGTTAATTAGTAAGGATATGTTTATCTTTGTATTATTTTTAGGTAAACTTAAAAAGGCTGATCCGTTAATAAACTATTTATAAATAAACTTTCAAGTAAATGAAAAATAAGTCATCTAACTGAACATTTCCAAGAAACACGTCACAAAATATCCCCCTCTGTGAATATAAAACACGGCGCTTCCTTCGTAACTCCGCGGGAATCGTCCTCAAAGGGATCACGGTGTTAATACCATGATTCCGAAAATACTGCGAAAGAAAACGGCTCTCAGAAGAAAATGGCTCTAGCATTTTCATCTTTCACAATTTATGAAATAACTGCGTTATTTGTCAGCCAAACATTCCATAGTTCTTACAATATTTAATTGATTCCCAAATGTTAATTACTAATATAAATAATCCTATAAACAAAATATTTAATCGCAACTTATTAAGTGACTTATGCCCGGTTTCTGAAGTACCAGATATCTATTGTATAAAGTTATGAAGCATATAAATGGTTACAATTGTATTATTATGTAATGGTTACAATTGTATTAACAATCGTTGTCATAGGAAATATTTGAAGAATAAAGTTATCCATACTTTCAAAAACTGGGCATGTCATGACGACGAACTACAGAGACGTAGTTTTCGACTAAGTCATGAAGGCACAGCTTCTGGACCGAGTTTAAAACTTCATTTCCTCAATCACGGTCAATGTTTATGTTATTATAATCTTATTTTTTTATTGTTTCTTTTAATTGTAAACTACAAAAATAATAATAATGGTTAGGCGGAATATTAATTAAACTCATTCAATCGTTTCACGGATCAAGTTCACAAGGTCATTTGAACCTCTTTATAAACAAAACAAAATATTGTCAAAGTCTTAGAAGTATAGATAGTATTGTTTTAATTTTTTTTCCTTAAATAATATCTGCATCATTTTTACGCCTTGGTGCCTTTCCTACGAGCAAACTTTTTTATTTGTTTTATGGAATGCATAATCTCACTTATTTATAAAATGCGACAAAAATTACGGTTTATTGTCATGTCAATTATGTGGTGGTAATCATTAACATCAAGTTTCCTCATTTTGTAGACCCTGTTTTTCTGCGTTAGCAAAAGTTGGAAAATTTCTAAACCAAATTCCATATTTTTCGAAAGCTTAAAAGAAACACGAAAAAATAGTGTCCCAATTTTCGATATTTTTGCTGGAAATAGCATCTTAATACACTGAATTTATACGAAATTTGTGTAAATGATATTACAATTTTATATGTAAAAGGGTAAAACGTCTCGATGCTGTCGTCAACGATATGAAACCATCGTGTGGTCATGCATTACGCCGTTATACATGTAATTCTAAAATTCATTAGAAAAACTTCATTTAAGGTTATTGTCATGTTTAAAGAATACAGGGTGCTCAACGTTACCCAAAGCAAATAAATAATAAAACATTCATTATTTTTTTTTCTTGACTTAAACATGGTGAAAACAGAACTGTTTATTACCGCTACCGTTTTCGAAAGCATTAAGGTCTCTATATAATGAAATATTTTATGAAATTTTGAAGATCTGAAAAACAACTAGGGTCAGGTGGGGCAAGCGCATTTTTAGGGCAAGTGCGTTGTAAGCCTGAAAATGTCTTAGCCTATTAAATAGAGGGAATCTGTAATAAGAATATTCTATCTACAAGAATACTGAGCTACTTAACAAAAGGTGGCGCTGACCGACTTGTTTGTCATCGTTTTAAAACTTCCCTACCGGCTAATTATTTGTAACCTTGACGTGCATAGTTGTATTCGGTCATTTTGTCGTGACAAATTAGGCTGAATTTTTGTTGTTTTAAATAAAATAATTGGTAAGTATACACTATTAAATACGTAGAATCTAATGGAATAATCAGTTTTTTCGTATAACTAGGGAAAAAGTAAATACATGTTTATTTTGATATGCTCTCTTATTTTAAGGTTATGGGGTAAGAGCGTAGTTGTATGCGAGGGAAAGTGCGTAGTAGTACGCACTTGCCCCACAGTGTAATTTTGGCGGTAAAATGTGTTATGTTTTAGGTTAGACTCATAATTATTATTATGATTCGAAAATATATGCGAAAATCTGAAAGAGGCAACAATTATTCCAAGGAAACTCTTCTTCAGACTATAGAAGGTGTTAAAAGTGGAAGGTACTCTGCATATGCGGCAGGCAAAATACACAAAATTCCGCTAAATACTCTACTCCATCACATTAAAGGAAGAAGAGGTAAGAAGTCAGCGTCATATGGCCAAGCTACAGCACTTTCTGCAGAGGATGAAAATAAACTAGTTCATTGTTTAATTACTATGGAAAAGCATGGGTTTGGTCTCTCATGAATGGAAGTAATGGATTTAGTGGGCAAATACGTTAAAGCGAATCAACTAAATACTCCCTTTCAGAATGGTATTCCTGAAAAAGACTGGCTCTTTTCCTTTATGAAACGTCATAAGCTATCCGTTAAAAAGCCGGAAAATGTTGAGATAGCAAGAAGAAAGAGTGTTGACCCTTTTATAATAAATAATTATTTTGATTTAGTTTCAAAGACTATCAAGAATCTTGGTATTGAAAACAAATCACATTTAATTTGGAATTTGGACGAAACAAGTTTTTGTTCCGACCCATCAAAAAACAAAGTCGTAGGAAAAAAAGGAGCCAAGGCGACCAGGACGAAAAGCACTTCCGGCCGAGAAAACACATCAGTGCTTTTTACATGCAATGCGAAAGGTGAAAAAGCCCCTCCTTTGATTATATTTAAAGGAAAGCAAATATGAACACATATGATGTCTCCAGAGGGAAAAGGATTCCCCGAAACTACCTATGCTGCCTCACCCAATGGATGGATGCAAGCTGACATCTTTGAAAACTATTTTAAAAACAGTTTAAAAAAAACTATAGGTACTGAACGGCCAGTGCTTTTGTTTTTTCATGCGCATGCGAGTCATGTTAGCCTAAACCTTATCCAAATGGCAATAATTGATACTCAAGTGACGATTATAAAACTACCGCCGCATAGCAGCCACATTCTCCAACCCCTTGATTTGTCGGTAATGAAAGCAGTTAAAGACAGATGGGATCCTTTACTGATATCATGGCATGGATTGCATATTGGTCAAAAACTTCCACAAGCCGAATTTTCTGTACTCTTGGGAAAATATGGGCCAGTCTTCCAGTTATTTAATGGTTTCAGCAAAGCGGGAATATATCCCTTTAACGATAAAGCAGTTCCCGAAAAAACATTTGATCCAGATGCGCTTCAGAGATGGAAAGATCAGTTAAAATTCTCAAATCCTCCAGCTATCCCAAACGAGAATAGTATTCAAGCTCAACTCGCAACTCTTGCCCCCATAGAAGGTAACTCGACATTAGTTTATAATACCTACCTACAATAAATCAAATGGCCATCTATCTTATTTGATACTTTTTACTTTTAGACAAGTTAATTGACATTTGTGGACCAAAAAACCATATGACAAGTACTGCTTCTACCTCTGCATTAAGCGCTGTCTCTGTCGGAGCCCCAAATGAACTTGCAGGTAATTTTTTAATTGTTATTTTTATTAGCTGACTGATTTTTTATGGAATAAGTAACTTTCATCTGCTATTTTTAGACGATATAATAAAGGAAATATCCGATATTGAAGTGGATATTCAAGCCACATCAACAAGTATCGCTTCTTCTATGGATAATGTATCAGGTAGGTAGCTTCTTTTTTAAATAATTATTTTAGTATGAAAAATAACCCTTTGCTATTTTAGCAACTTTTCAAGTAGCGGAAAAACCAACCAACCAAATAGTGAGAAACCGAAAGAGTAAAATATGCAATGGTGCTGAACTTATTACTGCGGAAGCTGTTCTTGAACGAACCAAAAAATAAGAAGAAGAAAAACAAAATAAGTTATGTTTGGCGGCTTCTAAAAGATTACAAAAAAATATAAAAAACCAAAAAACCAGATGCGTAAAAAAATTAAAACAAAGAAAAAATAACAAGCGAAAATGAAGCGTCCGAAGATGAGCAACCAAACATTTCTAGCTCCGAGTCTGAGAACGGAGACTTTATAACTATGATTGAAAATGAGAAAAAGGAATATGAAGAAGAAAGAAAAGATATTCCTCATGAACCAAAAATAAGCGACTGGGTTGTCGTGAGGTTTTGTACAAAGAAACCAAAAGTTTTTTGTAGGGCAAATCACTGGGATTAAGGATGAACCTGTTGTGAAGTTTGTAAGAAAATTGTCTGAAGCTAAATATTTTACATTGTTTCAATATCCGCAAGTTGAAGATAAAAATGAGATATTGCGAGAGGATATTGTTTCTGTCTTACCACCGCCCATTATAGGCAATACCTCCTACAAAGGTCGGAAGGGAGAAATTCAATTCCATGTAACATTTTTTAGTTACAAGGTTGTGTGATGAAGTATTTTTTACTTGTTCATTAAGAAAAAAATATATTTTGCTTTGTATTAAAAAAAAACATTTAAAACGCTGTAACTTTTTTATAAAATAAATAAAAAAAAAAATTAAAAACCGTTTTGTTCCTAAAGATATAAAGATTCCGCTCTTGCCCCAAAGTAAACTAATACAATCGCGTACACGTACTAATATCAATTTACGCACTTGCCCCATTTAATGTTGATTTTTTTTCGAAATTTCCTGAAACTTTCCAATATATAAATTTTTCGAGTTTTTCCCTTTAGAAATGTACTGCAAACAAGCTCCTATGATATAGTCATAGGAAGCATAACTTATTCCTACATAACATAAAAAAAAATACGACTTTGAGAAAGTTAACTTTTATACATTTTATTTCGCACTTACCCCACCTGACCCTGTGTATGCACTAAGTTGCGACATTAATGTTTTACGTACGCGACGTAAAAATGTTTTTTTTTGTAACAGATAAATTTAATAATACAAATAAGTAATCCATGGGCGTTGCCCAAAAAATATCATAGCTTCGAATTTTTCAAAACTCAAAAGCACGGAGGCGACATATTCAATAATCGGTTGCTAGGATACAACGGAATTACTTGTTCACTAAACATTAGAAGTAACTTTTAGCACTAATGCGTTTTATTTAGCAACTAAAACCACAATTAAAAGATTCTAAAACGCTTGCAGAAAATTACAATTGTGTTCCTTTTTAAAAAGATATTTTCAGACTGTCACTTGACATTAATAAGTTTTCCCTTCCTGCGTCGAAGTTAGAAGTCTCGCTTTTCTGTCCATTTTAACACTAATAAGAAATATGATAGTATATTTTGCTACAAGTGTGGAACAATTACAAGTTTTTAAGGAACATGAATAACTGTTCTCACCATGTGAAACTCACTGTATGTTATCTACGACTGCACTATTTATGATAAACGAAATTGAAAAATAAGCATTAATTCAAATTTGTTTTATTTATCAAAATAATATTTCCTTAAATCAAAGATTTTGACATCTTAGTAGTTATGGACAATCGTAAAAAAACAACATGGCACTTCTTTGAATTGTAGGATTTAATATTGAAACGAAGTATGTCATGTAAGAAAAACGAACAGACTTCTTCACAGTTACTTAAACAAATCAGATGCATATTTTGTGCCTAGCTAATTAAAAATAAGAAAACAAAATATTATGCATCTGGATATATGACATAATTACTTAGCAGCTCAAACAACCATTTTAATGTGATTTTTCATAATTTAAACCTAATTTTATAAATTATATTGTAATAAAGAATTATAATAAAAAAGTGCCCACAAATTTTGGAATATCGTAGGCACAGATTTGTATGTTTGGTGTAAAATTTGATTAATTATAAGGTTTCAAGAGTACTTCGCTCGTTTTAAACAGTTATTTACAAAATTATTAAATACATGAATTTCAGTCAGCGCTGGAACTTCTATTTTTTTCCATAATCGGATCATTGCAAATAGATTGAATCTTTTTAGAAATATTTAAAATAATAATCGGGTGAAAAAAATATCTAAATCATTGCAAGATTTAAAACATATAGTACTGAAGATATAGGTTTTTGGGTAAGTTATCTTGTTATGTACCAAGTCCAGAAAAATATGAATGTGCAAAATGCATTTTTTGGGCGGACATCTTGAATAAATTAAAAAAAAAACATAAAAAATCATGTATGGTATCAAATTACAGAAAATTTCATGCTTAAAAAAGATTATGATATTGGCTTAAAAAATAAAAATAAATATCAAAACATTGAAATATCCGATGAAAGAAAATCTAGAAATATGAAGGATTTTCTTTCATTACAATTTTTGGAAGAACACAATCCATCTGATCCACAATACGTTGAACTAGATAATATTTTCAGTGTGCGAGTTAACACAAGGTAACTGCAGAAGCTAAATTAATTGGAATTTGAATCCTGATGGAAAATCCTTTCAAATCTGTCACCATGGACTTCTCAAAGGCTTTTGACAGGGCCAACCTGGTGCTCATTAGAACGCTTAATTAAAGCTCTGGGGTTTCCCGACAGTCTTCTTCGTTGGTTGGAGCGCTTTTTGTCACCCCGCACACAGTGTGTAAAAATTGCGGGACAGTTGTCCAGTCATCGAGGTGCCTTCTGGGGTCCCGCAAGGGTCACATTGTGGCCCAATATTGTTCGATCGTTTTGTGAACGATATAGGCAATGTTATTAAGCATAGCGATTTTGAGATTTTTGCGGATGACTTGAAGCTTTTCAAGATAGTGAAGTCAAAGATTGATTTTGATCGGTTGCAGTGTGATTTGGACAGCTTCTGTGATTGGTGCCTGGCTAACGACATGAGCCTGAACGTTGGGAAATGCTGTACTATAACTTTTTCCAGAATTTCCAAACCATTTATAAATAATTACCTTATTAATGGAAACGAGGTTAAAAGAGTACAGCAAATCACGGATTTGGGGGTCATTTTAGATTGTAGGTTGTCATTTCAGCCTCATGTGGATTTTGTCACTGCTAGGTATGTGAAACAGTTGGGCTTTATGTGCAGAGTAGCTGTGGGCTTTACGCCACATACTTTTAGATTATTGTATTGTTCATTGGTAAGATCAATTTTAGAGTATGATTGTTTGGTTTGGAGCCCACCCTACCGTACTTATGTTGACCAGATTGAAGCTGTTCAAAACAAATTTTTACGTGTTTATGCTTATAATAGAGGACAGCGGAGAACAGATTATACTTATTTTCAAATAAGAACCTTAACAAATGTACCTTCTTTAAAAATAGAAGAAAAGTAATAGATATAAGTTTTTTATATAAATTAATATCTGAAAGCATAGACTGTCCCAATTTGTTATCGAGGGTTGATTTTAACTCAGGTCGATACACTAGAGTCACTGAATTGTTTCGTGTGCCGTTCCATTCTGCTAATTATGGCTACTATAGCCCACTGAGTCGAGTCCTCCGGCATACGAACCAGTTCAGTGAACATAGTTGCCATTACTTTCGATTTTTTTCCTTATCCTCGGAATGATCTTGTGCAGGCAAATAGTTTGCCAGGGCAGGCGCCTTCAAAAAACAAGACGAACTACTTTCTTTTACTCTATAAATCGAACACCTACGTTTCGAAGATACCTCGGAACGTCAAGGTCATTGAGTAGGTCGTGCAACAGTACGACCTTGCCCTAGAATTCGGTTGTACTTTCATTATCATGAGTCAGTTTTGGATTACCATTCAAAGAAAAAGAATTATAAGATAATGAATAAATAATCGGTTTTAGCTCAAAGACGTAAGATTGCATTTTGTTTTAGGAAAAATATGTTACCTATATTATTTCATGAATTAATTTTAAAATATCCATAAGTTAGAGCATAAGTAGGGGCTGGAAAATATATTTTCTTATTTAATGATCGTTAGAAAAATGTTTGACCTATAGTAAGCAAACGGCTCGATAATTTTTGCAACTGTTGTTACTCAGAGTAATTAAAATGTTGAACATGATATGTTATAACTTTTCACTGGTTACAAAAATCAAATTAGATAACAAGTGCGGGTAATATATCGTAATTTAGGAGAGAATAAAGACCAGAATATAAAAAATTGTAACATAATAAGTGATCTGTGCCTGTGTTTCACGACATTTTAACCAGCCTCTAAAAGGTTTGTTTTGATAGTTAAGTATCGCACGTTGTAAAACCTGCTTTTCTACCGCCTTTTAATTGCTCTGGATCGACTCCAACTAACAGACCATCTGGCGTTAAATTGTGTGCTCCCTTAGATTCGAAATCTTAATTAGTATTTCAAAACAGAAAGTGGTTTGGCCTACGCTAATTCAATTATAATTAAAGTTACTTTTAAGTACTGAAAAGTGGAATGAAGTTACTGACTACTAGGTGGAGAAATAGGGGTTGTTGCCCATGGTGCATAGGTAAATTATTTTCATCAAAATAGAGTGTCAACACACGGGTACTGCGTACCTGGTTTTAGAAAATGAATAAGAGTTGAAGAAAAGGCGGATAATACAGTAAGTACATAAAAGGGTGTAATCGGCGTTCATTACAAGGCATCGCTTAAGCAGGCTAAGACCCGTCAGCGTAAATATGCAGGGTAGCTAGGTACAGCCCCTGCCGGGTGAGGTTTTAGTGGGTATGCCCTCGGGAGAGTCCCAAACTCCCAAAGAGTGGGGTGGGGTGTGTAATAGCATTTCCTCACCTTACCAAAAAATAAAAAATTGGGAGACTTGGAAGCGAATGACCACACTGTCATTACAGACGATGCTGACACTATTATTGCAAAAGGAGCTCAGACCTTGGCAGAAGAAAAGCATGTAACAGTTATTCCTAATGTGATTGATATTCTTGAATTTTTGATTTATCATAATCCACGAAATATTTGTTGCAGGCATCTATGTGTGATAAAAAACGTGATATGAAAACAATACAACATGTACTTGGTGAAAAAGAATGCAAAATTATCCTCTTTTCACATGCTTTAACTGGGTGCGATACCACAAGCTCCTTATTTACTAAAAGTAAATCGGCAGCATATCGCCATTTTTTGAAATGTGAGGAATTTAGCATATGCCCTATTCTATTTGGATCAGAAAATGCAAACAGAAAGGAAGTCACAGATATTGGCACCAAATTATTGGTATCGTACGGTGGAAATCCAAAGACAGAGACTGAATGAAGTAGATAGTAGCTACTTGAAAAAAATCACAACTAGAAAGGTAAATTTAATATTGCAAGATTGCCATCTACAGATTTTACAATATTCTCAATCCGGAAGAGTGGGTTTGAAAAATAGTAGGAGACCAACTACAGCCCTGCACCCGAGTTATTACTAAATATGCATCCGCTGCATCTGCAAATCGGATAAATTATAAATGAGCCGTGTGGTAGTTAGTGGAAGATGTACGTGTTGACGCTATCATGTGGAATGTAATATAATATTCCGATATTTACTTTTATTTTTTAAAGTCAATATGATTATCTTTTTCAGCATGAAATTCTCTGTAGTTTGATACAAGTTTTTTTTTTCAAAATGGCGGCGAAAAAACGTGTTTTGCACATTCAGATGTTTCTAGAGTCTTAGTATGTCAAAAAGATACCAACAAGGATGTAAAAAATTAAAACCCCGCCTTTGTGAGAATTAGTTCCATCTATCACCAATTTTTTGCATATATCTTCTGTGCTAATACTAAGTTTAAAATCATATCATTTCAAAAACGAATTATAACTTTTCAATATTCAAATCATTTAGAAAGATTTTACTGCAAAAAGTTATTTTCCATGTTCCAACCAAAAAATCCAGCTTGTATATCTCTCTCGACTAACAGTGATCTGCTGCTAGTTATTTAGAGCCGTCTCTAAAATACGTAAGGATTAAACTTCGCCTATTAATATTAATTTTATTGGAAAATTCGGGACCTTACGGTGACCTTATTTTACAATTGAATATATAGGCAAATTTCCATAAAAAAGTATTTAAATCTTTTACAAAATAATTTGGTCTTTAAAAAATAATTTAAATGATTTCAAGTGATTTAAATCATTTAGAATCAAAACTATTATTTAGATCTTTAACAAATGATTTTTATTCGTGAAGATGATTTAAATCATAAAACAGATTTATGAATCGAACATTTTCCTAAAGTGAAAAGTATCTCTGATTCATTCTTTTGACCGATTTCAACCAAAAAAGATATGAAATCTTTTGGGAACTGTGAACAACCAACCAAAAAACAGGTGGAAGAGGCTTTTTGTGTTTATCGAGTTTCGCAAGTGCCTGGCAATGCAACATACATATAATTTTGAGTAATTTAAATTACGTCTGTCTTGTAAAGGATTCTAATTTGAGATATCTTTTTGACAACATTATTTGTAAACCTATGTAATTTTATCCAACTTTTTCTGTATGTCTTTCTGAAAAAGAAGGAATTTCTTAAAAACATAATACGAATTATGAAAATAATGTTTTTTTTTTGTAAATAAGCTTGTTTACTTATTTTAACTATGAAAAGGAGATCTTGCTTATAATGGACAATCATAGCAATACATGTCGGTAAATCCACATAGGTCAGAATATTTATCACAGCTTGCAATAAATCTTATTTTAAAAAACTAGGCTATAATACAACGGACAATGCAGTGGGAATCAGAAACTGGATAAAATAACATGCAGAAAGATGGGATATGACTTGAAATTTTAAAACCTATTTCTGTTGCAATCAATATGCCAATTCTAGAGTTATCAAAGAACTGTTATGAGCCGCAGCTTCTTCGACGTCGGAAGTATTTCAATATTTGGTTTATTTCATTATTGTATTTGTTTTTCACATGTATTTAAATGTATGATTAAACTCTCCGTTTTTTACGTACCTTATTTAAATAGCCTTAAGCCTGAATACAGCTCCAGTATCAAGAGTTACCTATCAGTTCTGTCTTTATTTGGAATTGATTTTCAACTGTTTTGGAAATAAGTGTTATGAAACACGCAGAAAATGCGATTATTTCAAGCAAAGGAATCCATTCTTATAATTGGCTCCATTTTTGTACATAAGTGATTTTTTCGACTTTAAAAATACGAAAAACATAATTCGGCCTAATATATGAAACTAAAGCTGTGTTAGCAAACTGCAACACTTAACGTTGAACTATTATTCCAGTTTAATACTGACTGCTGATTAACTAACTCCCAGACGTATGGAATGAAGAACTCTTCTGGTTGCTCTTCTTCTACGTATTTGAATTTCAGGTCGGGGAATTTCTGAAATAAGATAAGATGTTTGATGGCAAGCGTTATAAATTAATGTCAGACCTTAAGTCACAACTGTGACTAAACTACATCGAATGAGTCATAGCTAAAACTTTTGAGAAGATCTTTTGAGAGGTTTTTTCATATCTGTAAAATTGATATCTTTGCAAATTGATATGACGCTGTTTAATAGTAAGATATTTAATAAATATTATAATAAAACTATTAAGGAAGTGTTTGATATCTGCTTTATTACTATCTAATAGAACCCTTAAAAGATAATAATAAAACTGTTAAAAAACGTATTTTTTAAAAACGTTTAATACCATAAAATTGTTATATAAAAACCTTTTTGAAGGGTTTTATAAAACTATTAATCGATAGTTTTTTAGAAGTTGTATACTGTTTTATATTGGTTTTCATAACGCTTATATAACTCTTAAAAGCATTACATAACTAACTATATAACAGTTTCGTAAGGACCTCAACGTTATTTTATATTTGTTACTGTGATTATAAGATAACCAGTGCAAATGACATGATTTTAGTATAGAGGGCTTTTTTTCGGTTTATAAAAGTGGATAAAATAGGAATAAAATAGCAGTTTTTTATACAAAAACGCTTATAGTATACCATATGTATGTTATAAAGACATCTGTGCTGCTTGGGATAGTACGAGAGACGTCTGCAGTTTTTCTGTCGCCATAAAGTGGCCGAAGGATAATAATTGAAATAATAGTTAAAACCCTAATTGTTTATGAATCAAATAATTGTAGTAGCAATCTTTTGGTGATAAAAAAATAAATTCATCATGTTATAGCGGAGAGCCGCAAATAAAATCGGAAAAGGTTGCGTACCCCCAACCCTGCCGAACACCTTGGCAGCCTGGCG
>MU185808.1:26076-69712 GCA_016904865.1 Pissodes strobi | reverse complement strand
GACAGAGAGAGAGGTACATAATAAACCCCTTATGTTTCAATGTCAATTCATTCCTAGCAAACGTAACTTATATTCAGACCTCAATATAAAAATAATACATAATATCTAGTAAATGGTAGAAAGTCCACAGATACAAAAGTGACAACTATCCTAATGCCAATACTAAAGTTTAATATCCGCACTTGTAAAAAATATAATACTCTAATAATTCATCCATTGTGGATAACTGCGCCTATGTGACTTAACACTATATTTGAACTCTATAGTGTCCATAATGCGAGCACTAATTAATTATAACGTAGTATCAGATCACATGAAAAATACAAACCGTAAACCAATGCACCCAAAAATGCCCGAATTGCACAAGACTATTATTTAAAAACATTTTTAAATAAATTTAATTTCCGGGCTATGATGTATACTTTTTTACATTTTTTAAGATTTGACACTGATGCTATTTCTAGTGATAATAAATTATACACTTTTGGAACAAGACAAGTGAACAATCTCAAGTTTTCAGATGTGTTGTTGACAGGTATTTATAGATGTTTATTACAATTTGTTCTAGTCCTGTTACGTCCTGTAAGCATTATTGACAGGTACTTTAAGTTTTGAAGATTTGTGAATAAAGGAACATTTTGTCAGAGCAAAAAGTGATGGAACATCAAGAATATCACCAGAGTATACTAGAGATGTGGGAAAGCACTTATTTTTCTGTATATGATTTGTGAAATGACATTATGGACCGCAGAGGGGAATGAATTTTTGCAAGGTTTAGCCTCGCTACTACATCATACCTTATCAGAGGTTCAACTGAAGCTTTAGTTAATTAGAAGCTTTCTGCAGAATATAAATGGCTTCATAATCGAGACGATCCGTAGTCGTAAAAAAAGCAACATATTTAGCTTTAGAGATACTTAATTAAGTTTAAATGTGAGACCAACCAATATTTTACCTTCAAACAGATTTTTTTTTACAAATTGCCTTGTATCTTCAGAGAAAATCATAACAGTAACATAATTTTTTATGTTTATTAAAGAATTTATGTATGAAATAAAAAAGTGGATCAAGTAGAATGCCTTGCAGTGCTATTTTATATTTAGTGGATCGCTAAGAGTTAAGAGAATCTTCCATATATTAAGGATTAGTATATTTAGATTCCATTGTTTTTTGATAATCTGGAGAAAGGCGTGAATCTTATCTCTCTTCGCATTTGAGTGCTCTGTTGCACCGTTTTAGCAGGATATGGAGGCGTGGATTGCTAACATATGTGAAAACAGTTTCGAGATGTTCAAAGAACAATAATAATCATAACATCAATGTATTTATTTGAGCAACACATTTTTTATAGCACTCATTCTCTTTCATCACATGAATGTTATGGAATAGGTTTCATAATTTTTCTCAATTAGTTAAAGGTAAAGGTATCAAACCTGGTATATTTGGATCAAGAAACGAACGAACTATCCGATAAATGAACTATATACAGAGCGATCCATTTACAAAATCAAAAGTTGATATTTTTGGCAACTTTGCGATGCGCATTTACTTATTCTGCTAAAACTCCCTGGTGGTTCATAAAAAACCTTATAACTTTGTTAATTTAAAGTTTGTCCTAGCTCTAAAAATTAAAAAAATTTCTTGCTTTAAAAATTAAAGTGATGGAACAGAGTGCTCCAAAATACACGAAAAAACTCTGAAATTATGTTCATCCTTAAAAAATGCAACATCTAATGCCATATATAACAAGTGCTTACCTTGGTTTGAACATGAGAATAAGCTCAGTCTGTAAGGGTTGTTTAATGTAGCCCAATTATGAACCAATACTAAGAGCAACAAAACACTTTGTGTGGCTAGAGGTACTCTTTGGAATTCGCTGTCTTCAGATACGTCGGTATCATCTGTTTTTCTTGAAAATGTTAAAATCGACCATAACTCAGTAGCTAAACCTACAAAAATGTGCATATCTGCTTAGTACAAGTATGTTCTGATGATAGTTTTGGAAGTGAAAACTTCTTTTGGGGCGTTCAGCACATTTTTTACTGGATAGAGAATGACACTGAGGAGGCTTGGCTATGTAATGCTTATTCAGGCAAAGTCGGCTTGAGTCGACTTCAGGCAAGCGAGACAAAGTCCGTAATAGCAGGCATTTAATAGTTATTTATGTACCAAGGGTATTAAGTAGATGTTTATGCCCTGAGAGCGACAATGTTACAAACCCGAGGGTCTCTGGCCAGAGGGTTTATAAGTCGCCCGAGGGCGTACACATCTATTAATACCCGTGGTGCATACAAACTTTTATGTCATACTAGTTCGTTACTGCATTCACAATCTGTAAATTATTTAAAAATACGAATTCAATTCAATTATTTGAGTCCATAAAGTGTACTTTATGTAAATGATATCTAAGGTATAAAAACACAATAATGTACTGGTATGACATAAAATCTTATTTGGATCACACTTTACATCTTATCAGTCTCTGTAATATATTAATTCGAATAATGATCTACCTAACTGCCAAATTATAAACATAACAATCAACTATTACAATAAATGTGTATGCAAATATGCATTTGACGCACGTAACCTATTTCCATCGGCGGCGTAGCTCAGATAGTAAAGCGTACGCTTAGAACGCGAGACGTACCGGAATGCATATTCATATCTAGCATACAGGATCGCACCTTGCCATAAGGCAACTATATTATAAATGTTAGCTCGAATACCTCCATTACGTTTTGTCTTCAAATATTTGAGCACTTCAAGCCTGGTCCCTCGCTCGCTTCGGAGGAGCAACCCACAAAAACTGAAAATATGAAAATAATGCACATTTATATTACAGTCGCACTATAAAAGTTGCGATCTCGTACGTTCGATATGAATAAACTACCGGGATCGATGCTCGCGGCCTCTAAGACACCTTTTTTTAATTTTATTTAGTTTTTTAAAATAATTTTCAAATTCAATACTTTTACATATTTAGCAAATAAATTTCAATAGAAAGTATTCATCTCACATTTCAGTTACCAGTTACCATAAACCTATTGTTTCATTCTTAGAGTATGATACAAATGAAGACCACTCAGTTCAAAGTTTATCTGAGTAAGAATCCACAATTACCTTGAAAATATAAAAATACTCGCATTTCACAATATTAATATAGCTTCGTTGAAGTTTTTATATCTGTCGTGTGGTGTTCAGCACACGCCGTTTTTTTAATTTTTCTATGGTTGACTAATTCTTTACTTTTTATTTTCATTAGGAATATTTGTACATGTCTGATATATTTACTGTGCTCAAATGCTTAAACTTACCCTTCAGGAAACAAATAATATGTCTCATATTAATGTTTCAAATTAATAATTGGAGTAGCACACCTTGACAATTCGCTCACTGGTTAAATAGTTTCAATTTCCTAAGTTTACTTTCGTTTTAATTTCTAATGAAACTTTGCGAACCTTTTTCGGATCAAACCATCAAATGGGCGGTGAGCAAATTCAGTTTGTACAAAGTAGGGTGTCCGGAAGGTATCATCCAAGCAATGCTTCAGGCGGTTCCAGATATAATCCTTCCGTGTATGAAAAGCGTATTCGAGGTAAACACAACTGCGAAATACTTACCACGTGCGTGGAGGCCTGCAGATGTGGGCTTTATATATAAGACGGGTAAGGGAGATTAGTGCAACACCAAGTCCTTCGGGACATTAGTTTAACATCCTTACTTATAAAAACATTGGAAAGGATGATCGATAGATATTTGAATGAGGAGATTCTGAAAGACTCTTTACTCCATTGGAATCAGCATGAGTATAAAAATGGGATGTCCACTGAAACTGCTTTTCATTCGGTGGTACAAAAGGTAGAAAACACGATATTCAAAAAAATAGCGCTAGCGCTATTCTTTGATGCAGGATTTTTCAATAAATCAAAGATCAATGCTATTTGCGACGCCATGCATTGTGGACACTTGTAATGAAACAGGAGGTCAATTACTTGGGTGATCATGGATGGTAAACTAAAGTTTGCAAGCAAATGTACAGGGTGATCCCCTATAATGTCGCCCCCCTTTAACTTTCTTATTTTAAGTGTCTGAAAAAAATTAAAAGTATGGTTATGTAGGTGCTGAAGAATACTTTTTTTCTGCGTATAAAAAATATTGGAAAAATGATCAGTATACAGGGAAAAACAAAAAGTGTATTTCTTTTCAATGGAACACCCTATATATGAATTTATTTTTCGATTCCTCGTAAAATTCTAAGCATATTTTATGTATGATGTTATACCTCTAGAGTTAGTAGTTTCACAGCTATAAACAGTTGAAAATCGGTACTTTGGCTACTTTTCACCTTGGTAGCAAGGAGATCAATAGAGATGGAGTAAAATGAATTTCACATTCCTATCTTAACTTTCCAAGAGCTATCTGATGGTGCTAACTTATGGTACCTACCGAGGGACCAAATTTGGTACCCATGGTACCGCCTGCCAGTTAGTACCGTCAGATAGCTCTTGAAAAGTTAAGATAGGAATGTGAAATTTATTTCACTCCATCTCTGATGATCTTCCTGCTACCAAGGTGAAAAGTAGCCAAAGTACCGATTTTCAACTGTTCATAGCTGTGAAACTACTAACGTTAGAGATATGACATCATACATAAAATATTCTTAGAATTTTACAAGGAATCGAAAAATAAATTCATATATAGGGTGTTCCATTGAAAAAAAATTAACTTTTTGATTTTCCCTGTATCATTTTTCCAATATTTTTTATACGCAGAAAAAAAGTATTTTTCAGTACCTACATAACCATACTTTTATTTTTTTTGGGACACTTAAAATAAAAAAGTTAAAGGGGGGCGACATTATAGGGGATCACCCTGTACAGCTATAAGGTAGCAACAGCGCAGCGTCGAGCTGGAGGAAGAAGTTGAGACTTAAAAACCTGCATTTTCCATTAGCTTAACACCTCGGGTATCCGATCGATGGTAATTTACTGATCAGTACCCTGGTGAGCAGTGATGGAAAGAGCCACAAATGTTCAGACTGCAACGGCTGGTCAATCTAGGAATTACCGGTGCAATGAGAACCAACTCCAGCGCGACCCTGTATATCCACCTGAGCTTGCCGGAACCGTCCTTATAAATTGGGAGGGCGGCAATAGCAATCCTGCAGGTAGTTGGATATCAGTGCCAAAGTTTACAGAATATAATATTTACAGAATATAATATAAGTTAGAGCAGTTGGCATAAATCCTTTGATGTTTTGGCTTCAAAGGCACCGCCCGGTGCGTCCGCCGAGTGCGAATCGACAACAAAGAATTAGGGGATATGTGTGCAAACGAAACCAGTTTATTCAAGCGTTTCCTCTGATCGGTATTATAGGGTAACGCGGAGCACGATGTTTTATTATCTGAATGATTATTATGATACTAGCATACTATTGATATTTTTTGTTTATTGCGATCAAAGTGATTGTGAATAAAAGTTATTTTTTTTTGCTTGTTAATTATTATTGTATTAAGACAAAGAAGAATATATATTTTTTTTCGTATTTTAAGAGGTCGACCAAAATTTTGTGAAAAATTAATGAACTATTAAATAAATGCACAAGAGTAGCTCTAAAGCGACCGGCGTTATTGAAAAAAAGAACAAAAATTAGGAAAATAGTTATTATGATTCCAGTACCAACTTCTTGGGAAAAGTGAGGAAAATAATACAATTTATAACTACCATTATTTATTGTATATTATTAAATATTACATACATACAGGTTCTACAAGTGTTTTAATATACTTAGTTTAATATTTGGTTTATTCGATTTCGTAGTTTTAATATCGATGTTTATAAATTTTAATGTGAAGTAAATACGAACTCTTGTATATAAACGCATAAAATAATCTAACGGGAAGTTGTCACAAGGATGAACGAATACTATTTTGGAAAAAAGTTCTTTTAAGTGTGTTCCAATTGCGTCTTTAGACGCCAATTGATTAAATTTTGAAATAAAAATACTTTCTAGTTTCAATACATATTCAATAATATCTGTAGAAGGTACAGTCAGACCAAAATTGTCACTCTGAAATGCCTTTAATTTGCAGAATAAGAGCTCCTCATCATAAATGGTATTCCTATTAGTTGAAAAATCTATACATATTTCACAAGAGTGTTGAATTAAACATTTTTTTAAAATATAGCCTGTTACATAAACCAGCGCATTTCCCTCCGGACTTCTTAAAGTACTGTAATCATTCGTGAAAACTCGTAGAGGTGTATATGAACGTGTATCTACAGGTAAGATATCATTACAAGTTTTCACGAATTCGGGTGTTATATTTAACAAAATGTCAGTGGCATCATCTGTACAGTTAGCACCTTCGACACTATCAAAATACTTTATCGCAAATAATTTCTTAAACGCCCGACAAAATTGTATGGGCGTTGGGTTCTTGGCATTGCCACAGCAATTTCTTATCTGTCCGAAAAAGTTTTCGATACAATCTTGGTTAAGATTTCGGGTAAACATATATTTGAAACCCTGTATTCCTAACATTTCCCATAACAGAAAAATGGATTTGATGGTAAGTCTCCATCCAAAAATAAATTTTAGCTGTTTTGTAACGTTTTTTCCATCGAAATTCAAGACTTTTAAATTTTGAAAAAGATTGTCCATTTCATGCAATAAATTTAGTTGCTTTTCAGTTGCCATGAAAGCTTGAAAACTTTTTAAATTATTTGAATTTAAAAGATCAAAAAATGCATTCATTTTCGAAATAAAATTTGCTGTTGGAATGGCATCTTTAGGCAAAACATTAAATTCTATGTATGTATGCATAGCCACAGCTACTGAGTGGCTAAATACTTGGGTTGCCAACTTAACTTTCATTTTCTGAAAGTTGTTGGGGTAAATATGGTCATTTGTTAATCGAGGCGCAAGTTTGAACTGGCGAGTTTTATCCAAGTTAAACATCGATTCCAAAAATTCTTTTTTAGTTTCACCGTCGCTTAATGAAAAAATATACGAAAAAAAATTGTTTCGTGTTGATTTAAGTAGATGCGGTATGTCAAATAAATACACAAGTTTTGAATGGTCAATAAAAAATGTGGGATTCTCCTCTGTTAGTTTTAAAGTAGTTTTGACCAATTTCTGGAAATTTGAACCCTGGTCAGAAACTACGGCAAGCACATTTAAACCTATTTCACGTAAATTTCGCACAGTTTCAAATAAAATATCCTTAAGATCATCAGCAGACACGGATGTTTTATGAAAAAAGTAAGCAACAGGTTGTTTCCAATTGCTTGCTATACCTCTAACCATTATTGTCAATGCACTGCCCGCAATTTCCGGGATGCCTTTATCAATAGTTGGAAAACCGATAATCTTGTCTTTAGATATGTCATAGAAGAGATGAGATTTTAAGGACATTTCATCCAAGCACACAATGCAAGATTTTTCCCTTTCTTTTAAAAGTTTTGCTCGACACTTAATGATGCCAAAGACAAACTTATTAAAGCCAGGATTTATTACCCAATGTTGCGTAAAGCGATGTAATGTAGATTTCGATGGTAAACGGAACAAAGTTGAAAATTTTTTGTAAGCCTTTGGACCCAGAAAGTAGACACTCAATGCAAATTGTTTAAACTCTTCGGAATACCTGGAACCTTTTGGCGCTCTATTAAGTAAAGTCATTTGGCTCTTTAGAAGTTTGGCTGATTCTTCAGAATAATTTTTGTCCAAAAATTGAACAACGTCTTCCAGAGTTAACTCAGTTTCAAGACTTCTTTTACATTTGTGACTTTTGATTGTTTGTTCCAAGGTTTTCACACTATCCTTCAATAAAACTTTTCTCGGCGTCTGTGATGAAAGTTTTACAGATGTTTGAGTAGCTGCATCTGAAAACGAATTAATCTTCTTGAACTTTTATTTAAACAAGGATTGGATTTTTGTTTTAAGTTTTCTCATGATTTTGTACTATAGAATGTTTTTATTTTTAATAGGTACCGGTTGGGCAAATAAGAATTTTCACCGGCTATAATATATCAACGACTAATAGAGATAGAGCTTCTGGGTTAAATTTTTGTATATAACTGGCATACTCATTTCATCATAGGAATTACAATGCAAAAATAAAGAAATACAAATTTCTTTTTTGACATCTTATTGTAATAGGCATAATACATTTAATATAATAAGTATTAAAAATAACTCGCGGATGCTGTGACAGTATCGCTACATTCCATGCCATATTTCACTTTTCGAATGGCCCTCCGCTCGCTACCGCTCGCTACGGGGGCTCAAGAAAAGGAAACTAACCAGGTGCTAACCCAATCTAACCCAAGACATACCCAAAAACAAGAAAAAAACAGTTTAGAAATATAACCTTAAAAAAAAATTTAAAACAGCGATGGGGTTTGAACTCGAGTCGCCGAAGTGAAGGCTAGTCATGCAAACCCCTAGACCACCAGGGCACATACAAACGATTGGTTGCATCACGAAGACATGACGCGCAGGTGCGCGCGCACGAATGGAATGTAGCGATACAGTCACAGCATCCGCGACTTTAAAAATACGCCATTTAAAACCTAAAATAAAGCAGGTGATTTGAAATGGCAGGATATATCATGTATTTTTTGTTTTTATGACATAACCTGTCATTTTAATTCCACTATTTTCTTTTTCAGAGCCTACTCTTTATTTTCGATTTTAAATGGCATATTTTAAATACTTATTATAATACTTAACTTTATTAAAATTGGTTATTATAATAAAAAGTAATTCTTTTAGTGAAAAGTCTTATGCCTTTCTGATTATTTAAACATATTGGGCAAGAAAATCACCAAATATTATATTAGAAACACCGGAAAAAACCAAAGTACATAACAGCATTTCAGTTTATTTTAATCAATATCTCCGGTTCTGAAAAAGGTATAGACTATATATTTTTTGCCAAAATTTTGGCCATTGAATATTCTTTATTTTATGGTGCGAAAAGAGATCGATCATTGTATACAAAATACAAAAGAAAAACCGTTGCACGTCATTAATGAAACCATGCATATTTAAATGGAATTTACTGGTATGTCTATCCGATATAAAATCAAATACCTAAAAGATTGTTAAGTATAGAAGACACAGACATTTACAAAAATCCTATTTAAAATAGCATAATCGGCATTGTTTTCTCAAAGAACCATCCTTCGCCCGTGCAGAAAAAGAGATCAACAATATAGTTTTATGGTAGGTACCGACCCTACCTACCATAAAACTATATTGCTAGGTTGTAAATGACGGTACTCTCTAAATTTAACAATTTTTTGTGTTCGAATTCATATCGGATAGACAGACTATTTTGCTATAGCGGCAGAGAGAGAATAAAACGATCCGTACTACCGTGGGTACTATTCAAAAATGCGTTATGTCCTTTCTTTACAAGACAATTTATTAAATTCAGTAAAGCCAAGCCAAAGAAACATATGTTTATAAAAATAATATTTTTTTACCAAAGTATGTAATTACCAACTTACCTTCGAGCTGTTGCCGTTCTTTAAATTCAACATGTTCTGTTTGAACAGAAGATTCAATGGTCTGAACTGTGATTTTTTGACTGCAGCCTGAAATTTATAACACATTAGGTAATTTTATTCACGTTTTTCAACAGAAAACATGTTAGAATTTACCTTCTCTAGCAGGTTCACTGGGTAATCCCATAGAGGGAATCGCATATGAATGAATGCGACTCTTGGAAGAGTTTGAAAAATCCTCATCTTTGAAGTGCAAAGCACAAACTCTTATACGGTTCTGACATTGTTCTGGCGTATAACTAGCAAATTTATGAAACCCAGTGAATCCCAAAGCACTTTTCCAAGCTAGACGTCTAAAAGTTTAATATATTTTAAATAAAATACAAATAAAATAGTCCTATCTATATGATTTATACTAATACACATACCTTCCCTGATCTTTTGGACATCTAAAAAACGATAACTCGCCTTTTATCCTACTACCACAATTATCCACTGAACAAATGTTATTACCAGACATAATTAACCACCTTTTTAGGGACACACTATAAAAAAAGCACACGATTACTGCAGAACAGATTCTGGCTCACAGCGTATCAGTCGACGTCGAACGATAGACTACCACCGGTGTATCGGCCAGGCGGGGTAGAGAGAAGGGTGTTTTGAACGCCGCGCGGAGTGACCCAACTTATATTATATTCTGTAAACTTTTTCAGTGCTTGGCCCAAGGGAGAAATAGGAACAGGTCACATAATACATATCATGTCAGCTAGAACGATCCTTCCTGATGGCCGACTTAGACTAAGTAGGAAGCCATAGCAAGAACGATAAATACAGACCCCTACATACGCCCAAGTTTGGTGCCATAGATGGTGCGTAAATGGTTGGTACCCGCCAATTCAAAAGGTTGCGTCCATACAATAGGTTTAAACAGGAATGGAACGAGATTTATAACTACACTGATGAAATCCAGGATAAGCTTGGTGCTGCTCCAGGAGTGCAGAGGTGCCTTAGAAGAATTGGCAGGAACCAAAGTGGCGAAGCTGAGGTGGGTGCTAGGATAAAGCGGTTTCCAGGGCAACGAGCGGGCGGATGAGCTTGCTAGACGACCCTACTTAGACTTGAGCAGGCCTCAAATACCCCAGCTCATAATATATGGGCCTGAAGAACGGCGGAAAACTGGGTGAAAATTGAAGGATGCGGACAGACCAAGAACTCACGAGGCAGCCTGGTGATAGGGGACGTGGTCGGAGTGCTATCAAGCCATTGCAGACTTAAGACATCTGCATCTACTAGGAATTAAGAAAAGTCCAATCTGTCTGAACTGCCGTACATGGAAGGAAATCCCATATAATTTAATGGGTCCAATTGTCCTAGTTCTCATCATGTCCAAAGTCATGGAGAAACTAATCAACGAACAGGTCTTAAAAATCGGCAGGCATCATAAGCGATCGCCAGTATGGCTTTCTCAAGCACAGACCAACCGGAGATATCCTGACTTACGTGATCTACCTGTAGACCAAAGCCATCGAGAGCTACGGCGAATCTGGTGCAGTGGCTCTCGACATATCCAGCAGTGGCTCTCGACATATCCAAAGCATCTGATAGGGGGTGTCATGAAGGAATGTTCAGCAAATTGACATCATATGGATTACCACCACCCCAAAGGTGTATATTATCTCTCACACTGTTCCGGCTCTATATCAACGATCTCTTAGATAGGACAAATAATTCTATGTACAGCTTTGCAGACGACAGCCCTTTTATATCCTCAATCATATCGCGAACTCCAATGACCGCTGACGCTTCTCGTTCATGGTGGATGAGGAAAACAATGTTCGGTTTAACGCAGGAAATACTCAAGCAGCTGTCTTCTCAAAAAAAAACAAACAACACAGGATCTAACTTATAAATAACAGGACCAACAGACTCTGGCCTCATCTATAAGCTTGCTGGGTGCCAATGCAGAAACCAAATGTCTTGGCATAACCACCTCACCAAAATCGCCACGGCAGGCGCAAAAAGGCTAGGAGCACTCTATAAAGCAAAAAACTGTATACACCACATCAGCTCGTACTGCTCTATAGGGCCGAGTTAAGATCATCTCTGGAATACTGTTCCCATGTGTGGAGCTCGACACCCAAACAAATTCTCAATACATTGGACTCCATACAGAGGAGTGCAGTCCGTTTTGTGGCCGACCCAGAGTTTAATAAAGACCTTGATAGCCTTGAACACTGAACAAAAGTGGCGGACCTATCTCTTTACTATCGATACTACTACAGAAGGTGTTCGAACGAACTGACACTTATGATTCCGCCTAGAGGTGTGCCAAACAAAAACATCCGCCAGACACAAGCTACTCATCAACATACGATTCAGTTGCGAACACCTATGACATCGCTATTACGCTCTATCCAATCGTGGTATCCAGTTTGGAATTCGAGGTTTCGTCTTCAAGGGGTCATCATCGACTTTCTTTTTTTTAAATACGAACTTATATGGTTTTTCAGATGATATTGGCGTTATTAATGTGAATATGTGTTCATTTTTTTTACTATTTTTTTTAAATATTCATTTAAACTTTTATTTGGAATTACGTATTTTGGTTTGGCCTAATTTTAAATAGTTTGTTACTTTTGAAATTTTTATATTCTATAAAAATATTTTATTTTGTTTTTTGTTAAGTGGAAAATTGGAGCCTTTATTTTTAATGAAAATAAAAAATAGTAAAATTAAATACACAGGTACGTTTATTTTTCACCCCATAGCAAAATAAATAATTTAACAAATAATAATAACAAGAAAATGAATTAAAAAAAATTTTAAACTCCTATTTATATTAATAACGCCAATATTATCTGACAAACGAGTTCGTATTTAAAAAAAGGAAGATGACCTCTTTAAGACGAAACGTCAGATTCCATGCGGCATATCACCATTGAATAGAGCGGAAAAAGTGGCAGCACAAAAGTGCAATTCAATTTTAACTAAGCTCAGGAAAGAATAAAACGATTTTTCAATATTTCGTTTTTTTCCGATATCTCCGGAAATACTAGGAATTTTAACACTTTCTATACGGCATATTGTTGGGCCCCTAAAGGCGCAGTTTTGCCCTAATTTGACCGACACTGTATCCCTTACGGTTTTCGCCACCCTGTACAATGTAGATGTGATAAGAAATATCACTGGCCTAAATTTAATAGTACATGACGTTATTGTAACTTAGGACTTACGGAAATATATAAATATTAATCCGTCTGATTTAGTTATTTCGAAAGTTAAATGTGGAAATTAATATTCTTTAAAAGAAGAGACAGATGTAGTATCTTGACTTACCAAGATTAGAATAAAATAAGAGGGGGCTTCGGGTGACTGTGCACTGGCTAATATAGTACGCGATTTGAAGAAAGCGCTATATGCCCAAGATATAATAATTAAATTAGATATCAAGCATATGCTTTGTGTTCAAAATGTGGGAAAGAGCAAAATATTATTTGAACTTCTGGACTAATAATATATTATTACCACAGCATGTACTCAAAATGTAAATACTCTAATATAACAAGAATTGTAATGGTGGATAAGTTGGTAGTTTCTTTGCTGGAACCATTGCTGTCATCAGACATGGTGACAGCCTATCATATTTAATACAACAACACTGTCTTAATAATTTTAGAAAAATAGTCCCTTTGCGATGTTTCTGTATACAAATTAGATATTTTTCTAACTATTAAGTAAACAACTATTTTTTTACAACATATGCTGTAAAATGTTTAAGTGTATAAAATAGATACAAGGTTGTAGTATGGTATGATATGATATAAGTATAACTTCGGAACACGGACGGACTTCAGAATCTCTGGGCCCCTGACACTTTTAAATTTGTGGGCAGGGTCCCCATCCAGATGTTTGAAAATAGCAAAAAAAAAGCAAAAAGGCCTATGGAACAGAATTTATTTATATAAAAAATAACAAAATGACACATAGGTATACACAAATAAGCTACCTATAAATTTAAAATATTTAATATACGTATACTGCAAGAACCAAAGCTTAATGCCCTAAAAAAATATTTACAAAATAAACCGGCATGACTATTTACATAGACGCAAGTGACATCTTTCTGGTCTTTTATGTGCAAAATCGTTTATCATGCAGCATGAGACTTCTGAGTTCATTTTTAATTCTCTTGGAAACTGAACGTTCACCACTGCAGTTTGTTACCATTAAGCATAAGAAAATTCTTACTGATATTTCGGCATTTGAAAATATACCTGTGATTTCTTCTTTGCGTCAATTATCAGCCAATTCTAAAAGGGTTCTTTCTTGGGTTTTATGGATTTGATCTGTCTTATCATCTTCTTTCTCTGTATCTCTCAGCATACAGATAGGAGTGTACAAAAGGCATATGGAGCCCTTAGACTTTTGTACTCACATCGTTATTATTTAACCCAAAAATCAAAAGTCATGTTATGTAAAACCTTGGTGCTTTCCCAATTCAATTATTGCTCTCCTGTATATGGGCCGTGTCTTGATGTTGACACCTCAAAAAAAATTCAGCGAGTTCAAAATGCATGTGTAAGATTTATTTATGGTCTTAAAAAATTTGATCACATTTCGCACAAAATAGATTAACTGGGCTGGCTTACAATGAAACATAGACGAAAACTTCATGCTTTGTGTTTATACCACAAAATATTATTGACCAAGAGGCCAGCCTATCTTTTCAATAAAATTGTAGTAGGAACTGACGTGCATGATCGACATACCAGGTTCAATAAACGGCTGAATCTTCCAATCCACAGAACTGCACTATTCGAACGCTTTTTTAGCTACAATATAGCACAACTGAACAACAAAGTACCTGACAATCTAAAGGTTTTGAATCTGCAACTTTTTAAAAGGAAAATTAAACTGCTTTTGAGAGAGAACAAGCTTTGAGTGTGTAGTCTCTTTTGTTGCTGCTATTCTGCCATGACCGAGTTTATGAATATATCTCAATTATGTTACTTATCCTGATCTTGCAAAAAAGAAACCCTAATATGTCATATGTACACCCTATTTAGACTGATTTATACAGAATATGTGAGCCTCCCTTATATTGTATTATATGATGTATTATATTATATTGTTATTATTGTTGGTAATATTATTATTTATCGTCAATTATGTCTAATTTAAATCTAAGTTATATATGTATATGTAAGTGTACCCATGGCCAAGTGTAAGAGCACAAACTACTGTGAACTTCCCATTTTTGGTAATATGTCTAAGTAAATGTATATATTTATATTTTTATGTAACTACCAAAATAAAGGCATTAATAAATAAATAAATAAAAATATTGCCTCAAATGAAGGCATCCAGACCCGAATCAATTTGCATTAACATCCTCATGGTATATTTCAGCAAACTGTTGGCATTAATTATTATTTAGTTCACCTAATTCAATTATTAGTAGTTGAGATAAAAACCCAAACCGCTGATAAATATCTTTTTGTCATACGCTCCCAAAAATAGCTATTTTACGGACTCATTTGAGTCCGTAAAATGCTTCTTTTTAGGCCTAGTCCCTAAAAGTCGTCATGGCAACCTTTACGGACTATTCCAAAATTCCTGAATATGTCTAAATGTCAAATTTCGAATGGCATGACAAAATTGTCAAATAGTTACTACGATATCAAATTCTAAGCTAACTTTGTCGTACATTATGATTTCAAAAATTATGGTAAATTTGCAAATTTAGGCGTTCTGAAGAATTGTAAAAAGCGTATAAATAAAAATTAAATTTTGGGAGCGTATGACAAGAAATAGTGTTTGTCACACGTACCTAAATGAAGTTTTTCAGGACTCATCTGCTATTCCGGACTCGGCTAACGCCTCGTCCGGAAACAGCATTTTAGGTACTTGTAACAAAAATAACTATTATATCACTAAGATCTTTGTTTTAGGTTAGTTGCTAAGGTGTCAATTATCTGAAAAAATGTTTCAACTTTAATTTTTCTTTTCTTGCCACGTAAATTTACGGGCGTTGCAGGCTCGTCAAAAGCTAATTCAAAAACTTCTAGCCATTTTCCTTTGATTTCTTTGTATTTGACTTCGGGGAATTTGGCTTGAGCACAGCATTCACATCTTTCAACATTATTTCTTACACCATCCAGGAAGTTAGCAAGTGAATTGAAGTAGCTGAATATCCGTGGTGACCGTGGCCAGGTTGCTTTTTTGATGACTAAGGTTCGTTTTATTTATCTTATGCAATATATTGTTCCATATTTCGGTTAAAACAATATTCTCCAGTTTTTCATTAGATTTAGCACTTCATTCCTGGATCCAGATGATTAGTTGCAGCGTTTCCAAAGCTGTTATAACTTTCATGTAACCAACTTACAAAAAGCACACTGCGTCAGCGCGCGAAGACCACCTATTCTCAGACAGTGAGTTTAATACTTTGTTTGAGTCCAAACATTCTGTGAATATATTCCACCGGTGTGTGGAGTTTGAAAAAATATATATGTATATAAATTTTGGACAAGCTGAAAAAACGACGTTTCCTCTTGGACATATTCTGCATCATAAACACCTACCAAGTTTAAAGAATGTACAAAAGTAGCGCATATTTCTTTAATTCTTCTTTGCACACCAGAGTATTTCCCAGCTCTATTTGACGCATTATTCACGACAACGCAGAGGGTATTCGTGTTTCAAACTAATGTATCACCATCGAACATCTATCAGACCAAACCATCTGAAGGTCATGAGGAAATTGAAGATTAAAACGACACGTGGCCCCGATAGTATCCCTTGTTTCGTCATTAAGGAGTGTGCTGATGCGTTTTTGAAACCCATGTCATATCTTTAATCTGTCACTTAAGACAAATACTTTCCCTGAAATATGGAAAAAGGCAAGAATCATTCCCGTTTTCAAAAAGGGCAACATAAACTATATTTGAAACTATAGGCCAGTATCAATACTATCAGCACTTGCGCAGGTTCTTGAGATGTCGGTGTACGAGTGTATTTTTGCTCAAGTTAAATGCTTGATATCAGTGGAGCAGCACGGTTTCTTTAGCGGGCGTAGTACTGCTAGTAATTTGGCTTGTTTTACTCAGTTCACTGGTCGGGCCTTGGATGACCGTACGCAGGTTGATGTGGCGCACAATGACTTCTCGAAGGCCTTCGATCGGGCCGACCATTCTATTCTGTTAAATAAACTAGATAAATTTGGGTTTCAGTGGTGACCTATTAATGTTCTTCGAATCCTATTCGAGGGATCGAGCGCAATATGTGGAGATGCGAGGTAACAGGTCTTATGAATTCGTTGCTACAAGTGGTGCCCCTCAGGGCGGCCATCTTGCCCCATCGATTTTCTTAATTTTTATTAATGATATAAGTAGTGATATTTCTAACAATATCTTGTTGTTTGCTGATGATCTAAAGATATTTCGAGTAATTGGGGATCGGAATGAGTACAGTGTTCTGCAGGCGGACACGAAGGCCATAAGTAGTTGGTGTGATGTTAATAGTGTGCCTTTGAATGTTAGCAAATGCTTTACTATGACTTACTCTGGTAGGATCATATTTGATCCAAAACTATCATTTGCAGCTCATGTCGAAGGGGTTTGCAGACAGGTAATGAGAGCGCTAGGCGTTATCTTGCGCAATTCTCATGATTTTACAAATATGAAACACTAAAAACATTGTATTTTGCCTACGTGCGCCCTATTCTTGAATATAGTGCCAGTTGTTTGGCATCCAATATATAATAAGTATATTATCCAACTCGAAAGGGTTCAGAGGAGGTTTGTCAGGTATCTTGCTTTCATAACTGATAATGTCTTTCCCTCTAGATTTCAAACAGCTTGATATGCTTCAACGATTTGATATCCCACCTCTGGAAAATCGCAGAAATTACCTCTCAATTCAATTTCTCTATAAATTGTATGGGTCCTGCATCGACTGACCCGACTTGTTATCCCAGGTAAATTTCCATGTTCCTTCTCCGACGGTCAGGGAAATTCCACTTGCAAAATTTTCAAACTTGAAACCAATCTACCCATCACAGGGTCAAACCATTCTAAAAATGATGGCTTAAAATATAGGGTGCGTATTTAATCTGGAAACGGTCCAATATCTCAGATAGTTTTGATTCGACTTGTATGAAATTTAGTATACCAGGGTAAATCAACATTCTGAATTTGTTGGTAATAAAGGCGACGTTGCAAGATGTTTAATTTCATAAGAAATCAAAGCATACTTTGCAATTTCAAATGAGTATCCTATTTTTTTACGACATTTTCGCATTCTCTTTAAAATTCTACACATTTTTATGTAGCATACCCTATACCTAAATTTGACGTATAAGAAGATATTGAAATCAGAAAATTCCATTTTTGAAAATTATTGAAAATTATGTTTTAATGGCAACCAAATAAAACACCAGTTAATTTTTGATGTAAAGTCATAAAACTGTCATTTCAGCCAGCAATAATCATAATGTCTTTAACGGGACGTGAAAGAATTACAATTCTTATAAGAAGATATGGCGATAGAGAGAAAAAAAGTAAAAACTTTTCAACATTTTATTGGAACTGCTAAAACAAAAAAATAAAAATATCAGTAATTTTTGAAATAACTAGAATACAAAAATTATTTTACTAAATGTTCAAATTGTTTACTCAGTACAGGGTGTTCACCCATAATGTCCCCCCCTTTAACTTTGTTAATTTTTAAGCTACAAAAAAAAATAAAAAAACAAAATTGTAGGGTTTTTAATGTAGTTTTTGCACACCTAAAGAAAAAAACAAAAAATTGTATAGTATACAGGGTAGATCAAAAAGAAACATTTTTTTAGATCTAGCCCCCATTTTTTATTCGATTTTTCGATTCTACTTAAAACTCTAAGGATTTTTAATGTAACACACTATATGCCTATTCCTAATACTTTAGGAGTTATTGACAGTTGAGGTCGATATTGTTTAATTATAATAATAATTCTTTAATCATTTTTAAAACAGAAGATACAAAAGCACTACTCGAAGCAATGAGGTCGAATTGAGGAAACTCAATATTTATACCACAACGACTTCAAAAGGTAAACAAAAAGTTATATTCTTAGGTATAACCCTAAATTAAACAAAGTAAAGAAATAAGGGCGCAAACAAGCGCGCTACGCGCGCTTGGCTTTTCACTATCTCAAACTAAGCAAAACTAACCCAGACTAACCAATACTAACCCAAAGTAACCAAAACCAACCCAGACTAACCCAAAATAACCAAAGCCAATGCAAACAAACTAAAACTAACCCACACTAGCCTTAAATTAACCAAAGTAAGGAAATAAGCGGGCAAACAAGCGCGCTACGCGCGCTTGTCTTTACTATCTCAAACTAAGCAAAACTACCCCAGACTAACCAAAACTAACCCAAACTAACCAACACTAACCCAAAGTAACCAAAGCCAACCCAGACAAACCCAAACTAACCAAAACTAACCCAGACTAACCCTAAATTAACCAAAGTAAGGAAATACGCGAGCTTGTCTCTTCACTATGTCAAACTAAGCAAAACTAGCCCAGACTAACCAATACTAACCCAATGTAACCAAAATCAACCCAAACTAACCAAAGCCAAGGCAAACAAACCAAAACTAACCTAGAGTAACCCAAAATTAACCAAAGTAAGGAAATAAGCGCGCAAACAAGCGCGCTACGCGCGCTTGTCTCTTCACTATCTCAGACTAAGCAAAACCAGCCCAAACTAACCAACACTAACCGAAAGTAACCAAAACCAACCTAGACTAACCCAAACTAACCAAAGCCAACCCAAACAAACCAAAACTAATCCAGACTAAACCTAAATTAACCAAAGTCAGGAAATCGCAAACAAGCGCGCGACTAATGCTCTCGGGGTCTTTTCAGACTGTAAACGAAAATTTGTCTCATAGAAATTTTGGAAAATCAATTTTTTGTTTCAAATCAACGGACTTTTCGATAAGCCATCTCCGCTATCGGTATATTACTGTTGACATGTTGGCAATAACGCGTAAAATCGTGCTTGCTTACGTTTTCACTTCGCTTCGTTTGTTTTTAGACAGGCGTCTACCTGCAGTAAATTTTCGACCATTGGACTAATATTTCACTTCACGCATGGCCCTTCGCTCGATTCGAGGGCGCAACCAAACAAAACTAATCCAAGGCAATGCCCAAAATCAAGAAAAACAACTGAAAAATATCTGAATTAGCACGTACGCATGCGTGAAGGCTTAAAATTTGTGTTGGTAGACTCTATTAGCAAAGGCAAATTCCTGCGCGAACAACAAAATCTGCCGCGGCGCGACGAAAAATAACACCATCATTGAACACAAATTTTTAAAAAACAAATGCATGATCCGCAATTTTTATTTCATATATTGTCCAATAATTGTGTGCACTAACGATTAGTATATCTCTGACATTTTACTTCGTGTGACGCTAAAGTGATATATCACCCTTTTCTCTTCATCAACTACTCCTGTTTCTTCGAACCGTCCGTCGCACAGTTTTTAGAACAGTGGCTTTTGAAATTAGATTTCCGCCTAGAGATTCTTGATTAAATAGATTTTTAACCTCTTCGTAAGACCTGACCCTATCGCCATATCCTCTTATCATAAGAATTGTATTTTTTTTCATGTTCCGTGAAAGACATTATTATGATTATTGCTGGCTGAAATGACAGCTTTATGACTTTACATCAAAAATGAACTGGTGTTTCATTTGTTAGCCATTAAAATAATTTTCAATAATTTTCAAAAATGACCAATTTTCGGACTTCAATATCTTCTTATACATCAAATTTAGGTATATCAAAATTAGTAAAAGGGACGAAAGAAAACCAAACCAGCCTTAAAACAGCCACAAGGAGGTCGATTCTATTTTAATCAGATCTGGCAGCAGACGTTGAAAAAGAAAATGTTCAAGAATTCTTAACAGAAAACAACTTGGGGACTGAATGCATTATGTGAAAAGATGAGAACAAAAAAGGAAAATATTGTAGCTCGTTTCGACTTACAGTCCCCCATGACGAAGTAGGTGGGTACGTAAGTACAAACTTATGGCCAAAAGGGGTGCTGATAAACCATTTTCGGAACCTCCAGCGCCAAAACAGGGTTACAGAAGAGCAATACAAGGGGAAGCAGGGGGTTTCGGGTTGGCAGACCTGCAAGGAACAGAAAACACAGTAAGCATTCTTCATTATAATGTTTGTTCAGTAAGAAGCAAAATGCATGAAATGGAGGCTGCTCTGTTGGATAGCAATGTAGATGTTGTGTGTCTGACTGTATGTATAGAGCGACTAATGGTGACTTTGGCATTTTTAGACTGCAATTGAAAATATTATAGTTCAGATAGGACAGGGCATGGACGTTGTTCTGGTGGGAGACTTTAATGTGCTATTTGGCACCCGTCAGAGAGTGTGTGTATCTTCGACTGATCTTCTTGGAACTTACGCCTTGCAACAAACAATCTTTGAGAATAAGCGGGGAGACTTCTGCTTGGATAATGTCTGTCTTTGTTAATTTCAGGCCCGACTCCCTCAAAGTAGAGATAGTGAATTATAATATTTCTGACCATTTCGGTCAAGTACTACGTTTTGGAACTGAAATTGAAAAAGTTTCGATGATGGAAAATAAATTTAGACCCTTGACACAGAATGGTTTCAATAGATTCTACAATACTTTGGAGAACATTTCTTGGGATTGGTTAGAGGATGTTAATGTCGGCAGTGGGGAGAGGTTTCAGAGGTTTGTAGGTCTGCTGGAGGGGGCATACATGCAGTTTTTCCCTGAAAAAAACTTATAAAGTAAAATCTAACCAGCATAACAAGGTAACATGGTTACCCTGTTTGTGCTCATCCCAGTGACTGGGATGAGCACAAAAGATACAAAATATCATAAGGCCATAAAGGAGGCAAAGAAATTGGCTAATGATAGGTCTATTAGAACAGCGCGAAATCCTGCAAAATGCATGTGGAATATTATAAACTCAAAAAAGAATAACAGGAGGGCAGAAAAAAGAGTAACTGTACGATAACACCACAAATATTTAATGATTTTTTTCCAATATAGCCAACAACTTGATTAAGGACCTACCTCAGACTAATATTAATCCTGCACCTGCAACATACAAGCTTCTCATATAATGAATTTGTCTTTGACGAGGTGAGTTTTGTTAGTGTAAGGGATATCATTAACCAATTAAAAGATAAAAAAAAAGTTCAGACATATACCGCCTACAATTAATAAAATCAGTAAAAGATATTGTTATTATCCCCCTTACAAAGCTGCTCAATATGTGCATTCGTGAAGGCATCTTTCCTGGGGTCCTCAAACGGGCTCTCATAGTTCCTATCTACAAGAAGGGGGATCAGAATGATGCTGCAAACTTTCGATCAATTTCCTTGCTTCGAATCATCACGAAGGTATTTGAAAGGGCAATGGCTATGCAAATTGTTTCTTTCTTTGAGGATAACAACTTGTTTACAGATAGGCAGTTTGGCTTCAGAAAGTACAAAAACACCGTCCTTGGAGTTATGGACTTGCTTGACGCTATAGAGTCATCTTTTCCGAGGATATGCAGTACTTATCAGCTATGTTTTGCGACCTAAGTAAGGCGTTTGATTGTGTCAATTATAATATGGGTAATAAAATGGGTAAAGTGTAGAGTGCTGTCTGCGGAAGCTCGGCTGGATATTGGTGTCCCACAAGGATCGGTGTTGTGATCGGCACTTTTCTTGATTTACATAAACGACTTACCAGCATGTGCCCCGCTTGCTAAATGTGTGCTGTTTGCTGACGATACCACGGTCTGCGTGTCTGGATGCTCGGAGCGGGAGGCTGGGGAGCGCCTGCCACTGGCGCGCACAGCAGTGGAGAACTGGTTCCTGGCCAACAAACTTTTTTTAAACCCGGACAAAACGCAGCAAATGCTTTTCACACTTAGGGAAGTCAACCACAGAGGTGTACAATCAACAAAGTTTCTTGGAGTTAACATTGATGCCAAATTAAATTGGAATGTGCACGTAGATGATGTCTGTGGAAGACTTAGGAGCAGTGTGTTTGTGCTGGGCAACAACGGGATGTGTGTCGCGTAATACAATGTCATCTGCTTACTACTCCTTGTTCCATAGCATCATGCCCTATGGAATACTTGCCTGGGGAGGATCGCCTCACGCATCTAGGGTCTTTGGCCTTCAAAGAAGAGCCCTTAGAATTGTGTGTGGACTGGGGTACAGGAGGACTGTAGGGGTGCCTTTTCTAGCCTGCGCGTGCTTACTTTTCCATCGGCCTGCATACTACAAAGCCTTCTCTTCATAAAACAACGCGAAGAAGAGTTCACAGCTCATGGGAGCTGTCATGATTATGATACCAGAAACAAACCCCATCTGGTAACCAAATATTGCAGATTGAAGAAGTGCCAAGATAGACTGGCCTTTATTGCAGTCAAACTGTTTAACAAGCTACCACTTCAACTGAAATTGTCACCTTTTAAATCATTTAAAACTAAATGTAGGGAGATCCTAGTGAGAAAGGCCTTTTATAGCTTTGAGGAGTTTCTTGAATGTCAACTCTAATGAGTACATATTCAATAATTTTAATATAAACAAAAGAAAGAAAAATATAAACAAATCCTTTAAGGTGTTGTGTGCCATGATAGTGGATAGTCCTTGTCTTTTTTTAAACATGTCTTATTTTACATATTTCTGACATGTGTGAATATTATGTTGTATGTTAACATTAATAAATTTTGATTTTTAATTTTTGATCTCAGACCCATCAACAAATATCGAATTCTATAAGCAAGGTGTTCATAAGAGAAGCGTTGCAGAACGAATTTACAAAAACTGTTCTGTACTCGTTCTAGTATTTCGGCATCACATCTGTAGAAAGGAGACCACACTATACTATTGTATTCAAGGACAGAACAAACAAGGCAATTATACAAACATTTTATTACCCCAATGTCCCGCAGATGTTTGCAACGACGGAAGCGCACAACTTTGCATTTGCCGACATTAAGTTTCAACCCATTATTCTCACATTCCACCGCCAAGTCATCCAAAACATTCTGGACTGCGTAGCAGTCGACCAATTAATTAATTTCAGCATACAGCTTTAAGTCGTGTGCATAAAGTAGACACTTGCAAGACTTGAAAACCGATACATCATTGATAAACAACAG
Organism: Pissodes strobi; assembly: GCA_016904865.1. Classification (NCBI taxonomy): domain Eukaryota; kingdom Metazoa; phylum Arthropoda; class Insecta; order Coleoptera; family Curculionidae; genus Pissodes; species Pissodes strobi. The sequence goes on along the minus strand of MU185808.1, from coordinate 45,982 downwards.
AAACAGGACCGGACCAAGATGAGAGCCCTGAGGCACACCCGAAACAACATCTATTGGCTCCGAGACTAAGCCATTTACCTTGACAGCACTGCTCTCTCCCAGTCAATTATGATCCGAGCCAATGCAGATATTGCCCACCGATTCCCATACTGCGCAGTTTCCTTAATAGTAGTTTGTGTGATACACTCTAAAATGCTTTCGAAACATCAGTATAAATAGCATCCGTTTCAGAACAAGCGTGCAATTTCTTAATCAAGTAACCCTGGAAAAGACACAGGTTGGTGGCTATTGAAAACCCCTTAAAGAAACCCTGTTATTCCTCACATATCAGTTGTTTACATGAACAGTATATTTCATCGGTCAATATAGATTCAAAGATCTTAGGTATAATGGAAAGCAAAGTTTTGCCTCTATAGTTTTCAATGGCGTTCTTGTTTCCCGATTTAAAGATGGGAATTCTTTGGGAAAGTAACCAGAATCGATGGACCTCTGGAAATGCTTGGCTGCTTTCAGTTCATGTACAATTTTCATAAGGATGTTTTGCCATAATGCCAATATATTAATTGCAAATCTTAGACAATTATGAAGTTTTTCCTTTCTCTGGAATCCAATATTTTTTTAAGCAAGTGTAGGCTGACCAGATATACTATTTTTAAAATCCAGATGAATAAATAAAGCTTGTGTTAAAAGTGGAAAAAAGATAACAGGAATAATAAAAAACAGATTTGGTTGATGGAGAGTATATATATTCACCAGATGTACTTATGAATGCTTACTATGGTCATTTTCACTCTCATCTTGCCTATGCTATCCTGTGCTGGGGGCATTCACCACATGCTTCCAAGATATTTGCAATCCAGAGACGCTGCATAAGAATTATGACTGGTGTCAAGTTTAGAGCCTGTTGCAGGGCCAGTTTTGTCTCTTTGGGCATTATAACTTATACATCTTCCTTTCTTGTATATAGTGAGTTGTCTTCTCCATGTGAGGACTAATATGGGTGATTATGCATACAATCGTGGCTATCACAGCTACAACACCAGAAATAAGGATAATTTTTCCTTAAACTATAATAGGACTGCCAGGGCCAGGGATGGGATAAACCATTTTGGAGTTAAATTTTTTAATCTGTTGTCACTGTGTGTTAAAAACTTGGACTACCATCTATTTAAGTCTAAAGTTAAAAATTATCTCAAGGTGAAGGCCTTTTATGACCTAGAGGAATATTTCAATAACAATTTCGATGATTTAAAGTAGCAACTGTTCAGGGGGGTATAGGCGGGTTACCTTAACTGTCTTATTGCTTTATGTTGTATTATTTGTCAAACTTATTTCTTATTTGTTAATATACTGTGTTTTGTTTTATTAATATTTTAACCAAAAAAAACAACTTTCATGACTTTTTTAAACTGTATATTTTTAAGTTTTATCTTTATATTTGACGTGTGAAAATATTTACATTATGTACATCATCAATAAATATTATTATTACTATTGTTATTATTATAATAGCAATTTTCTTTCAATACATTCACCATTCTTTAATTTGTGAATAAAAACCCTTTTATTTAAATTTCTTGTTTTTGTTTTACCACTCGACTCCCTATAACTTCTAGAAGCTTCTGAGAAATCATAATTTTTGTTTTGAAACGCTTCAGGTCCATTACGAATCCACAATTCACACATTTCTTCTGTAAAAACTGCTTTCAAAGACATACTAGAATCTGATAAAAATAATGAAATAGTATCCGATATATCTGACTGACCAAGCATTTACTCAGGTTCCTGAATTATTGATGGATTATTGTAGCTGTAAAAGTCATTTCCTGACCCCGAACTCAAAATTTGATTTGAAATGCTGGCATCAATTTCTGCTTCATCATGATTTGTGTTCAAATCATTTTGTTAAGTACCTTGAAAGCAATACAAGTTATTTATTACAGAATTTCTTTAATGCTGGGCTTATACTGAAAAACAGAAATAAAATTAAATTAGAATAAAAATAGAGGGAGATCAGAAGTTAGACATATGTTATTAGTAATCATTAATTTTTAATAGTGCAAAAAATAATAAATAAGTCTTTGTTTTCTTATATGTAATTAGGACTACATAGTCTTAATAACATACCTGATAATTTCAAACCATCTATACACACCAATTGAGCACAGAATCTAACTCTGCCTCATAAGCAGTGGCGGCTATTCAGCGGAAGTAAGGAACGTGCCACTTCCTCAAGAAAATGTAATTTAAAGAAATACAATTAATTCATTCATCAGTAAAATAATATATTTTAAGATTCAATGATAAAATGTTCTTCGTTTAGGAATAATCTGTTTCCCGTTACCGGTGCAGCAGAAATCATTATACCACTAATGAAAGAAAGAACTTTTTAAAGGTAGGTACCTATACAGATATTTCGAATAGGTTGGCAACACAGCATGTCGACGTGAGTGCGAGCGCGGGAGCGCCCCGAAAATTAATACCGATGTTGGCCAATTGGCCATTCTCTCAATGTGGGATGGAGGTACTTACAGCTACAGGGACCTCTGCTAAAATGAAGTTAGGTTCGGTAGATTATTTATAATTTCCTTTTGATGAGTAGTTTTTCCTTTTTTGTGCACCAGTCCGATATTTATTTATATATATTTAACATATACACATTTACAGGATATTTATACATAAGCACCCTATTCTAATATAACTTTCTTAGCTATATCTTTAAATATGTCGTTAGATACACAAAAAAAGTTCAGCCTATCACAGTAAGTATTCACATTAATGCACATTCTATTAACTGGGTTGTACATAAAGTAGAGAGTTCGACATTGAGTTAGATGCATTAGAGGAATATTATGTGTTCTATACGTAGGAACATGCACATTCAACGCAGTGAGGCATTCGGGACTAGAAATATGATTATTTAATATTTTAAATATAAAGCAAACATCATAATACTCTCTTCTGCATTTTAAAGTGTGGATATTTAAATAGGACATTGTTTGTGTAATTGAAAGATCAATTTCCCTTCCACTCAGCTTATACCTGGCAAATTTAATAAATTTAAGTTGAATACCTTCAAGGCGTTCAACGTAGACCTGAAAAAAGGGTGACCAAACAACATTGGAGAACTCTATTATTGATCGAACAAAGCTAATGTAAAGAATTTTAAGTGTATTTACATCCGTAAAATCTTGGCAAACTCTCTTTACAAAGCCCAGCATTTTGTTTGCACAACCAATAGTTTTCTCATAGTGTTCAGTAAATGAAAGTTTACTGTCCAAGTAGACACCCAAATCCTTAACAACAGACACTTCCTTTAAAAGCACGCCATTTACATTATAGAATAATGGGGTTTCAGTCCTCAATCTTCTAAATCGAATAGAAAAACATTTGTCAGAATTTAAACACATACCGTTAATAACACACCACTTACATATTTCATTTAAGTCACTCTGAAGAATGATTTGATCGTACGAAGACGAGATTTTAGTAAATATTTTGAGATCATCTGCAAATAACAGGAAATTAGATTTTATTGAGGCACCTATATAATTAATAAAAAGATTGAATAGCAAAGAACCCAGATGGGAGCCCTGTGGTACTCCTGAAGTAGCAGAAAAGTCGTCAGATAAGTAGCCTTCCACCCTAACCTGCTGATAACGGTCCGAGAGGTAGGACTCGAGCCATAATAATAATGAACTCGAGATACCATATTCAGACAACTTAAACAACAGTAGGGAGTGATTCACTTTATCAAAAGCCTTGCTAAATTCCATGTAGATAGCATGAACCTCAACTCCAGCTCCATGGTACTAGAAATAAAGTTGGTGTAAAGAAATAGGTTTGTATCCACTGACCGCCCCGATATGAAACCATGCCGTTGCGATATTAGTAATTTTTCATAAACATTACTGAGTTTGAGCTCTACACAGTGTTCAAATAATTTAGGAATTGTTGACAATATACTTACAGGTCTATAATTGCGAATGTCGCCCCTATCACCTGATTTAAAAATGCGCTTTACATAGGATTTTTTCCACACCAGAGGAAGTACTCCTGATCTTAGAGCTTGGCTAAAAAGCAAGTATAGGGGAATATATAGAGGACTTAAGGACAGAAGGAGGAACGCCATCAGGTCCCATCGGCTTATTTAGGTCAAGTTCTCATAAGGCCTCTTCTATATTAGTAGCTGTGATGTACATATCTGAGTATTGGTCGAAAATAGGAGAAGTAAATGTTGAGTGAATATGCATGTTTTGATATGACTCGGCTCTTGGAGTACATAATATATCTTTAAGTAGAACTGTAAAAGCACTAAAAAAAAATTTATAAGAGAGAAAAATAAAAACTGATTTTACTTACCTTTTTAACAATTCAAAACTAAATAAAATTACTTTAAAAACAACAGTACTAAGTGCACCTAAGTAAACATCGATTCTAAATCTCTTATGGGCATTATGCTCATATGTTAGCAATTGATTGATTAAAGCTAAGCAGGATAGTCAATTTGCAGTCGTTTTTACGGACCCGTTAATAAATTAGGTTCCACAAATAGATTTTAGTGGTATGACCTCGGATGGGACAGTGGTTAACATTGAAATAATTATTGACAATTCTTTGATACAGCGCTTTTTTATGAAAAATAGAATAAAATCCAAGTGAAAAAGCTGTGGAAAGATGAAGATAGGGGCCGACGAGGGTTCTGGGCTAGGATAATGCTCCAGGAACCAGGATTCTAAACTAATTGGCAAAGCTTTCTTAATAGGTATGTATAATATTTGGAAATTTATTATATAAAACCCTCTATAATGTAAAAACCTATCAAATGATTTTTTTTTTCTTAAATTATATTTTTTAAAACAAGAAAAAATATGTCAAAAATGCGTTTTTCTCAAGGTGTTTCTGATACTTTTGTAACACCATGTATAATTTAAATAATGGGTACATCTTCTGCAGTCTGTGCTGCACTCCATCATAAGAGTAAACTATTATTGCTGCTATTTTTTTGAGATCACAATAAAGAGAAAATTTGTCACCACATTGAGACTCAATTTTGGTCCATCCTGTAGACTTGCAGAACTAGGACATTAGTGCAAGGGTAAATTTTTATATCCGGTACAAGTTACAGCATATCAAAAAGTCTAAATGATAAAACTGATGACAAAATACATTAAAAACCTGTCATGTTTTTTGGAATGATGCAATTCTGTACGTATCCAACTAAACTATAAAAACTTACTTTACCATTAAAAATATTCTCAGATTATATATACCTATAACTACACTATGCCCTTGTCCAGAACCATATCCTGGAGGCAATCCTTGCTGATTGATAAAATTGATTAGCAAACATTTGACAAAAAGGGGTGCACTTATAACATGCCTTCCCTTCATCACAATGTTATAAACCAAGCTCTTGTCTGATCTTCGTCCAGAATGGAATTGAACTGACAATAAGACTAGTAAGCAGGTGACCGCTTCCAAATGAATTGCATATGTAGTGTCTTGTACTGGTACATCAACAATAATTGTGAATAGTGAGCCAATAAGCGATTCAAGGATAGAGCCATTGCTATTGAATTCTATATGTTCAAGTAGTTGTTCCTCCGTAGTGATTTCAGTCAAGAATTTTAAAACACACCTTATCATAAAGAGTGTGTTAAAAAGTTGCCAATTAAAGAGGTTCCTGAAATTAATATTATTTATAGATAAACAATTATATACTAAAGAAATCATGCTAACATACGCATCGGAATCAGTTGCCTCTAGTAACTCTGATGAGCGAGCTATAAATATCTGTATGAGAGTACTGAAATTTCCTGAACTCAAATTACTTTTTAATAGATCATGACACAAAGGCTCGATTTTTGATTCAAGTAGTATCTGATCATTCCTACAAAAAAAAACAGTTTTAAGATTTGAGGCATTGAAAAAGTTACTCTACAAACGTACCTGGTAATAGGAGGAGTAATATTAAATGCTAAAAACCTATTCCAGAAAGGATCATTTAGAGAAATTGCCCCTTTACCAACAAATTTTAAACAGTATTCATTAGCAGACAGGTCCAAATTGCTGCTGACTGCCGTGCCCATAACTAAATTTACTAATCATAAGTTTGATTTAAAAAAATTATCTACTACTAAAATAAATAGAACACGAATCACAAATTACGAAAAACTCAAAATACATTAACAACATAACCTACAAAAGCAAGTAAAACAGTCTTCAATATACGACTTACAGTGTTGCCAACTCAATTTTTAAAAATTCATGGAGAGAGTTATTTTTCTACTAAAATTCCATTTGAAAGGACCAAATTCATTAAATCAATAATCAATAAATTTAGTCATGTCTTTTATATAAACAAAGATTTAGTCAATAATAGATGAATCCCATATTACTTTACTGAACTTTACTAAACCCTAACCGAGTGTATTCACGTGTACCTACCGCAATTTTGAGCCTTTACGCATGCGTACGTGCTAATTCATATATTTTTAAAAGTTCTTTATTCTTGATTTTTGAGCATTGCCTTGGGTTAGATTGGGTTAGTTTCTTTGACAATGTAAAGTTACATTGTCAAAGGTTAGTTTTGTTTGGTAACCCGAAGCGAGCGAAGCGAGCGGAGGGCCAAGCGTAAAGTGAAATATTAGAACGACAACACCGGGCTACTGCCAAATGCGCAGGTCGAAAATTTCCTGTAGGTAGACGCGAGTACCGAGTGTTGCCACAAGTACTTTTTTCGAGGTAGATTAACGTAGACGAGCGGGGTGGAATTGGGTCGGTGAGGGGTAGATTAAATATGGTTATGTTCAACATTTGCGGATAATAAGACAATGTCATTTTCATTCTTGCGTGAGCGCCATATCTTCTTGATGCAACCAGTCGTTTGTATGTGCCCTGGTGGTCTAGGGGTTTGCATGGTTAGTCTTCAATAATTTCAAATAATAAACTAACATTACATTTAAAATTTTTGATTATTGAATTGTTTGTTTGTGCAGTTTTATGTTAAAGTTATGTAAAAATGGATAATAATGACGCATTTATAGCCAGAGTTGCCAACTGCTCTGAACTGTTTTCCCCTCAGAAACTTGCGCGATTCCCCACAATTCCCCACAAACCTCATGGATTTTTTAGGTTTGTCAGATTTTGGAGTAAGTAATGAAAATGATGGCAACATGGTGTTGGGTCTATTTATTAAAATCGTAAAAAATAAATTAAAAATAGTTTATTAAGTTTTATGAATGAAAGAATCACGTGAAAATTTAAAGTATGTTGCTTTTTCACTATTCCGTCGATGTATTTAAAGTGTTATAAATCCCCACTGTGATTACATCCCCCACAAAATCCCCACAGCTCTTGAAATTCCCCACGTTTTGGGGAATTCCCCACAGATTGGCAACCCTGTTTATAGCATCTAACTGGACTGTGGCCACCTATGCAAGTGGGGTCGTTGTATGTAATGGCAACAACATAATTCTCGAACATAAACATAAAAGTAAGCGATTTTTGCAGAAATTACTATTAGGATTAGGAATTCGAAAAGCGGTAAAAGTTAACTAGATTAGAAAAAAATAAGCGTTTAAACTTTAAACCTCGCGACATGCACGTTGGTACCGTTAAATCAGATTTGAGTTGAGTAAAAACAATAACAGCACAATATTGACTTGCATCTTACTGCTGCTCCCCGATCGGATTTAAGTACAAATACTACCTGTAAATAATTGTTTGTGTGAATCGTTGTTGGAAAAGATGTAAAAATGGATTGTTGTGCAGTATTTTATATTTTTTTTCCTTATATTGGACATGCCTTGGATTAGTTTTGGTTAGTTCCTGTTTGTTGAGCCCCCATAGCAAGCGAAGCGAGCGGAAGGCCATGTGTGAAGTGAAATATTAATTTAAAGATACAAAATTTGAGTTAAGACTAAGAACCGCATTATAGTGGATATACAGCAGCTTGCACGTGTTTCCGCGAAAAAATTCCATTGCCCACCATTCAAAACATACTACAACCATAATAACGTTGGCGTTGTTAGGCGGCGGTTACATTGGATAAGAATTCGTACGAGAATTTGTTCGTACGAATTCATGTGAATTCGTAAGAAGTCGTCGGATGGAAACAAATGCGTATATTGATATATTTGCGGTTATATTGCTTACGATTATTCCATACGAATTGGTGCGAGTTCGTACGTGTTTTCAATACGACCAAACTATTTTGTTTTTTTGATAGTTGTTCGTACGGCTAACTGAATTCGTTAGGTTTTAAGTGACATAGATTGCGAAGTACTGATTACTTTGGTTCACGAACGAAGATCCCTATGGGATCAGAAATTCAAACAATACCATAATAAAGAGTTAAACGAAAAATATGGAAATAACTAGCGGCTCTGATTAAACTAGGAGGTAGGTATTTCAATTTAAGTACTCACATATATTTATTCAATAACAAGTTTTATGTTTAGCAAAAAATAAGTACAAGATATATTTAGCAACCATTTTTATGTTTAACATAAAGTAATTACTACTTTGGTACATTTTACAAATTGTTTTCATGTTTGAATGTAGGTAAAATTCTGCACAAATCAACCCATTTGATTCTAATTTTTCAGTGAAAGATATCTCAGAAATGTTTCCAAAAAAAAAATAACAATTTGGTGCGTGTTTAAGACCGCACGACAGAAGCGAAAACTTCAACAAGCGGGGTCATCGTTTGTCAGAATTTCGATCCGAGCCTTCGTTGCAGAGATACGGGCGAAAAACGGTTTCCCCCCAAAATCCCCCCCTAAATTAGAGCCCCCGTTCCCCCCCGTATGGCTCCATAAAAATTTCGACCCCGTACCTCTTCCCGTTCTCCCGGAATTAATTATTTAAGTTTTTCCTTCTCTCCCCTCCCCTGGCCAAACGTTGGGGGGTACGGGGTCCCGTTTTCGTCCAGGATCTTCTCTTTACCCTGGCTACATCCCCTGAAAATTTCGGCCCTCTACCTATACGGGAGCATGCCAGAATAAGGAGCGTTACGTCACATATCCGAGCATGACGCGTGATGCGTGACGGTTCGGTCTCATTCAACCCCCACAAAAAAAAATTTGCAAAACGCGCCTATTAATAATAACACCCCGGCTCACGGATCGCAACTTGTTATTTAGGCTCTGGTAAATGTTGGCAACATCGCATTAAACGTCAAACTATTGACGGGTGGGGGGTTGGGGTTTATTCGCGTCTATACCCAGAAATCATATCATATATGCCAGAAATATAATACTTTGGCTTCCTGGCTTCCGCATGCATACAGTACGAGTGGCCGAATAAATATATACATCCCCTTACAACCTTTTTGTATGTACACACATTAGCGGCTAGGTCGCGCTGGTCTAAAATCGTTCCCGATGGTGAAATATTACGCGACCTTATGCGAATTACCCATGTCATGGCGGTAGTAAAGTCTTTTCAAGCGGTGTAGTGGTTTAATGGACAGAGTTTTTGCTTGCCATACGGGCGGCTAAGGTTCGATTCCCTTGGTTGCAAGACTTTTTTTGTCTGTAAAAAGTTTTTTCTTTACATTGGGTATGCCTTGGGTTAGTTTTGGTTAATTTTTGTTGGTTATGCCCCCGTAGCGAGCCAAGCGAGCGGAGGGTCACGCGTGAAATGAAATATTATTATAATACTTCCGAAACAATCGCGTCGGGAACGCTTTTAGACCGGCGCGACCTAGCCGCTAGTTGTACACACTAACACTACTATACACAGTATTACCAGATTATATTTGTTATACTCTTATCACAGTCATAGATAAAATACTAAGAAAAAGGTAACATGTTATACAGTAACCAGTAACACAGTATTACCAGAGTATATTTGTTATACTCTTATCACAGTCATAGATAAAACACTATAAAAAAGTCACAGTTTATACAGTAACCATTCGGTTACGGTATAAACTGTGCTCTGGTATAACAGTATAACCATATTTAGAGCTAGACCTAGCAAGACTCCTAATCAGCCTTCAGTTTACCGATGTCTTTGCGGTGCAATGAATTGTCTGGAATTGCTCTGGTGGTTCAGTGGTTAGATACTTGACCTGTGAGAAAGTATACCGTAAATTCGGTTACGGTATAAACTGTGCCTGTGATACGGCGGCCCGGAGTTCAATTCCTGTCAGTTCTTTAAAAAATTTCTTTAAGGCCCGGGATTCAATTCCTGTCGGTTTAACTCTTTAAGGTTATGTTTGTAAAAAGTATTTTTTCTTTATTTTGGGCATGCCTTGGGTCAATTTTGGTTAGTCCTGTTCCTCGAGTCCCCGTAGCGAGCGAAGCGAGCGGAGGGTCGTGCGTGAAGTAAAATAATACATTGGGCTGATTAGGTGCCGCGCTAGGTCTAGCTTCAAGTGTATACTAGCGGATAAATACAGCTTGCGAGGAGCCTTTCACCTTCCACCATTCCACGAGTCCTGTTTTTTTTTCACTTCACGCATTGGGCACAAACAAACAAAACTAACTCAAATTTAAAAATTAAACAAATATAATCTTAAAAAAAGCCTTGCTACAGACGGGAATCGAACATATGCCCCGGATCACAAGCTACTACTACACCACGAGGGCTGTTGACAGCTATTTGCTGGACCGTAAAGACATCTGTTGGTCAGGGACTCGTGGAAGGGTGCACGGTCGAACGCTCCTCGCAAGCTGTATTTATCCGGTAATCAAGTGTAGAAGTGTATAACCAGAGTATAACTGGTATAACCATAGCCTATTCTGTGGTAATAACAGAAGACGCTGCTAATTCTAGCCCCAGAAGCCAAGAATGGAATACGCTGTTGCCAAACTTATTATATTTGAGATGTCTTATTTCACTCCGCTCGCTACGGGGGCTCAAGAAAAGGAAACTAACCAAATACTAACCAATACTAACCTAAGACATAAATCAAGAAAAAAATTGTTTAGAAACATAACCTTAAAAAAAATAAAAAGAGCAACGGGATTTGAACCCGGGCCGCCGAATGGAGACCCAACCATCTAGACCCCTCGACCACGAGGGCTCTTGCGAAAAACTGATTGCCTCGCGAAGACATGGCGCGAATGCATGGCAACAGCGTTTCCATTTCTGGTTCCTGGGGTTATAATTAGCCGCTTTAATAACAGAGGCCTGTCTCACAAGCGTCTAGGGTACAGGCGTAATTTTCGATACCATCGATATCGGAATTATCCATGTCTCTACGTTCTAGCAAAACTTCTACTACGGTGGCGTAGTAGGCAGGGTGCTTGCCTGTTATTCCTGCGCTGCGGGGTCGAATCCCGTCGGTGGCCGCATTATAAGCATAAAAGCATTTATTTTCATTGTTACAGTTTTTAACATGTCATACCTACTTCTTATTTGCGTAATGCTCGCATTTTCCTCTACTTATATATAAGAAACGAGGCGCTGGCCGATGTTAGCCATACTAAGAAACTGACATGTATAGCGTAACGAATCTGGTAACATTTACTGGAGTAATGCCTCCTTATATGTACATACAAGTTGGTTAATGGTCTAGTTCATTACATAACATAAGATGAGATGGGGGGTGATAACATTCATATAGTATACTAGAGGAAAAACTCTTAAAAAAAAAAACCTCTTTCACTTTTCTTTGGTCTGTTTTGGGGTTTAGGCCATGAAAGGAAACCTAATTCTATACTTAAGTGTAAGGTGTGACTATTTACAGAAAATGCAGTTATTGTAGCTCAGAACCTTGTTCTAAGCATAACATTTAACTATTATTTATGTACAGCCTAAGTTTTAGGCAGAAGGTCTTAGTCCTACCCAAACCATAGTCCTATCTTTTTATATTATATATTTATTATGTTATGTGTATAATACTAAATTTTGGGGTTTTGATTATGTACAATACAACACGTGATCCTAGATATCTATACTAAATCTTAAAAATAAAAGCGGAAACACAATTTCTTGTATTACTGTATAGGTACCTGTATGTACATATTATTATTTGTCGTATTTTACCTTCCTCACGGAGGTTCGTATGGTTCGAAAAATATAGGCAGATTTGCGTATATTGGGCCATGCTTTATGTGATTGTTGGGATTAAATCTTGTTCTAGTCAAATTGCTTGTTAGTTCTGATCCGACAAGTTGATACTTGTAAAATTTTTGGGACATGCTGTCTATACGCTCGCTGATTGTTTCGATGCAAGCCATGTTGTGGAGGTCTCTAATGCGGGTTGTTTTGCTCGCTGAAAGTGCTCCTCGGAGAAAACGATTTTGAATTAGTTGGATTCTATGTTTTTGTGTAGCACTGGCCTGACACCATATTGGGGCACCGTAGAGCAATGCGGGCCTAACTATGGTTTTATAAATGGTTAGTTTGTTATTTGGGCTTAGTGCGGAACGAGGATTGGTGATTGGGTGAAGTAAGTGGTTAATATAAAAACCCTTTCTTACCGCCTGCGTAACATGCTTAATGAAGCTTAATCTTGAGTCTAGAGTTATTCCCAGATACCTAACGACTTTAGTTGGAGCTATAATGTTCCCATTTACGGTTAGAGGTGTAAGGCGATGATTTGTGTATTTCCTGGTAAAATTAATTAATTCGGTTTTTGTCGGGTTGATCTTTACTTTCCACTTTTCGAAATAAGGTAGAAGTTTGGATAGGTGGAACGATAACCGACCCTTCGCTGCTTGTGCATAGTAAGACTTAGCCGTTAAGGCGGTATCATCCGCGTACAGCGAAAGATCGGTTATTTCGGTTTTGGGGATATCTGAGATGTACAGGGAGAAAAGTTGGGGGGAAAGTACGGCGCCTTGCGGTACTCCGGCATTTATGTTTTTTCGATTAGAGACGTCACTGCCCAGTTTGACACTGAATGTTCATCCCGACAGATATGAGGCAATTAAGGCTGCGATATACAGTGGCATGCCACACACCGTGTATAATTTATAAACCAGCCCATCATGCCACACGCGATCGAACGCGCGTTCCACGTCCAACAGCAGCATTGCTGTATTTTGTTCCGAGTTGAAACCGTCATATATATTCTGAACAATACGTGCTGCCTGCATTTCAGTGTTATGTTGCGGACGAAATCCGAACTGTTCTGGAGGAATAATATTGAGCGATTCGATTATCGGGGAGATTTTGCTCCAAATCAGCTTTTTGGCCAACTTACTCATTGTGTTAAGAAGCGATATAGGTCGGTAGGACTCTGGATATTTAGAATCTTTTCCCGGCTTCGGTATCATGATCGTGTGCGCGTGTTTCCATGATTGTGGGAAATACTGCAGTCTGACGATCGCATTCATGATATAAGTAAATTGTATTAAGGTTTTACGTGGGATGTTTTTAATCAGGTTATACGTTATGGTGTCAGGCCCTGGTACTTTTCCGTTCGGAAGTTTCCGTGTAATATTCATTATGTCCCGTGGGGAGATGTGTAATGAAGTGAGTTTACTAGGAGGGATGGGATACTTCAAGGTTTTAAAAACATTCACTGAGTTAGTGATGTGTGTCTGGGTGGGAATGTTGTCAGGTGGGACATTATGTATCGTCTCTAGGAAGCTAGCAAAAACCTCAGCTTTCTCTGCATTCCTATACTGCAACTGCCCATTGTTGTCCGTTAGGACGGGCGTAGGATTGTTGTCCTTGCGGAGGCTTCTAGCTACCTTCCATAATGAGTTGTCTGTCGGTGTGAGTCCGTTAAGGTATTCTGTCCAGCACTTGTTCTTGTATGTATTAATTAATATTTTAATTGTATTTGTTAAGTTATTTACAATAAACCTATCAGCTAACGTATGAGTACGATGCCACCTGTTCCTGATGCGGTTTCTATATTGTATAAGTTCGATGATATTATCAGGCAGATGTTTAACTCGGCTTTTGATCCTGATTTTAGGTACTGTGGCGTTTCTTGAACTCACGATATTACCGGTCAGCTTCCGCACCTCAGTCTCGAGGTCCTCCTCCGTTGTAATCTGCCCGGGAACATTCGTAAGCTCATTGAGATGTTCTCGGAACGTTCTCCAGTCGAAATCTTTGTACGAATATACCCATACAGGCCTCTCGTGTGGGATTTCGTTTACCGTGATTTCAACTGGCAAATGATCCGAGTTCAGTTCATTTATTGCTATTAATTCAGGGTTACTGGTTATGCCCTTGGTTACGGCAATATCAATGTACGTAGGTCTAAAGTTGCTGTAGTGAGTAGGGATGTCGGTTATGAGTAGTTGCAGTTCGGGGTTATTTATTATGGTGTTATTTAGTGATTGACCGCTTCGATTGTTTCTGTGATTTCTCCAGTTGACATGTTTTGCATTAAAGTCTCCAATCAGCAGCGCCTTTACGTTTCTCGGAAAGAATGCTAAAATATCATCACGCGAGATCACGCGCTGAGGGGGGGCATAGCCACCGCTGATCCACAGATCGTCCTCGGTCTGTAAGCAGACGTACTCTACTGCGGTAGGCAGATTCGCTATGCGCCTATACGGAACGGATCTGTGAATCAGGCAGGCCACCCCTCCTCCTCGGCCCAACGGTCTATCGAATCTTTCGACAGCATATCCTGTAAACTTCAGTTTGTCGAGCATACCAAGCTTGGTTTCGTTCAGAAAAACAATGTGATATTTATTGACCCGCAAAAAATGTTCTAGTTCGCCTTTTTTTAGATTTAATCCCATTACAATTCCAACTAAGAATTTTAGGCATTTAAAAATCGAAGTTGTTTAATTCTTCGGTAAAGAATCGTATGGATTTTTGCATTATTGAAATTTTATCGCCGTTACACGATATTAAAATATTTAAGTAATGGTCGAGAGCTCTTAAGAGTTCGTCCAGGTTCACGAGATTGTTTATTTCTGATATTTTATTTCTAATTTCATTGAAATTGTTACCAATATTCGTGGCGCTACTTACATTTTTAGGTTTTTTCCTATTTATTGCCGGGAATTGATCATCATAATTTGCGGTGGTTGGATCGGAAGTAGAGGGTTGAGCCTGCTCTTGGCCTTGCGGGTTGACTACGCCAGAAAGTTGTTTTTGACTTCCTTGCCAAGCTGGTTTTGACGGCAGTGGTGCTGGGACAAATTGTTGTTGTTTTGTCCCCTTGATTTGCTTAGGTGCTAATTGGTTGATTCGATAAATATAGACCGGACAGTCTTGGTCTATAGATCGATGTTGACCTCCACAGTTAGCACATTTGATTATGTCCACTGGTGCACTGCGTAATTTCGTGATTTAATGCACATTTGCTGCATCTTACGTCACGACGACAATAGGTTGCCGCATGTCCAAATGGTTGACAGCGTTTGCATTGTATGATAACCTTGTCATTACGGCGGTTTTCCCACGCTATTCTGACATTGAACAGCGTGCGGCATTCCTGATTGAGTCTCCTTGCCGTGTATGTGTTGTTTACTACTACCAGAAAAAGTGGGTCACGGGTCTTCTTCATTGCGTAAACGGCCTTACAGTCGATATTATATTCTTCCTTGAGTTCTAGTTTGATTTCGGTTAACGAAATCTCGCCGTCAAGGCCTTTTAAAACAAACGCATGAGTTTTCATGTTACGTTCTGCGTATGTGTGATATTGCGTATCATCCCTATCGAGACTTCGTTTTAGCGTGAGCCAATCGCTATGTAGATCGCAGTAGATGATTGTGGTATATCTAGCGTATTTAACACTAAATTTCTCAATCTGAAGTTGTTTGAGGGTATCAACTAATATGCTGTGTGTCCCGATTTTCGCCTTTATAACTATAGGCGGCGGCTTGTCTGGTTTTTTCGGCTTCTCCGGTGGCTTAGGAGGTTTTTTGTTCGCTCTGCGTACTGCTATTTTAGCCTTAGGTCTAGAATTTATCGATGGTGCATAAGTGGAGGTAGTACTTTCTATGTCGCTCATCTCTATGTCGACGTCTTTTGGGAGGTCATCAAACCGGTTGCGCAACTCAATTACCGAGGAGTCTTGTCCGGAATCTAGGGGACTTGCCACAAAAGCCTTCTTGAGAGAGATGGTTTTAAACGGTGTTTTAAAACCATCCTTATCGTACACTGCCGGTTTACTAACGTTAACTTCCGTGTTAGAGCCCGTTTCCAGCAAGGAGTTAGGGCTAGTGTCCATTACGCAATCCGCGTTTTTTGGCCCTTTTTTGCTGACAGGAACGTCTTTGGAAGTCGGTTTTGACGTACGTTTAATTTTGCGTACTCTCACTAAGTCGTGCTTGTCCTGAAGGTGCTCTATGGCTTTGTTCATGTTTAGAGCGTGCGACTCCTTCGCAATCTCAAGGGGTACTTTTTTCAGAAAATTCGCGTACGTGTCGCATACAGCGCATTTCCCATGGTAAATAGTAAGTTTCATCTTAATGTACCTAATTTTTTTTTTCCGGATCGCTACTATCGATTGAAGTGAATGAGGTGAAGGAGGTGTCGGTGTCATTCCCATCCCCCATTTTCCTTTTTTGTGGCGGGGCTTCCGCGCCCTCCGCCTTTTCTGTATTTAAACTCGACACAATTTAGGTGGATTCTTTATCCTTCTGTAAGAATAACTTATTCGTATATATGTGAATTAAATCGCGTGGAACGATATTTAAATCTCGCTTTGCTCGCTTGCTGGGAACAATACCAGTTCTACGTTCAAGCCGTGAACGCAGAGTCTCGGTGGCCGCTGGTCGCTACGGATGTTTTGTTTGCTTTTTTGAGGTTATGTTGGGCTTTTTTTAATTCACCCTTTATTCTTAATTTTGAGTTAGCCTTGGGTTAGTTTTGGTTAGCACTTGGTTAGTTTATGTTGATTGAGCCCCCGTAGCTAGCGAAGCGAGCGGAGCGAGCGGAGGGCCATGCAAAACCATAATAATACCTATTATTCGTTTCGCCATTGCGCATGTGGCATCGAAAATACTAACGATTAAATACAGCTTGCGAGGAGCCTTTCATCCTTCCACCATTTCACCCGAAGTATTATTATGGATTTGCATTGCCCTCCGCTCGCTTCGCTCGCTATGGGGGCTCACTCAACAAGAACTAACCACAACTATCCCAAACTAACACAAATTTAAAAAATAAACAAATATAATCTTAAAAAAAGCCTTTCTACCAACGAGAATCGAACACACGGTTCCTGCATCACAAGCGCAGGGCCTTTACCACTACACCCCGAGGGCTCTTACACGCAAATCTCTATACCGTAAAGACATCTGTTTGTCAGGGACTCGTGGAACGGTAGACGGTTGAACGCTTCCTCGCAAGCTGTATTTCTTCGCTTATAAATTCCGCCTGTACTCTAGACGCTTGTTCTGTACCTGCCTGGTAATTACAGCGCGTAAATCCCAACCCCGCCCGTCAATAGTGTCAATGTTGTTTACATTTTTGGACGTCAGGCATTGGTATGAGACTTTTTGAGCAAATCAGGAATGTGATATCGTGGCTCAAGCGGTATGGCTCCCGCTTAGAATGTCAAGGTTATTGGTGCGATCCAGGCCCCACGCAAGACTTTTTTTTAATTTATTATTTTTGGATTAGTTAGTTTTTTGGTTAGCCTTGGGTTAGCACTTGGTTAGTTTCCTTTTCTTGAGCCCCGGAGCGAGCGAAGCGAGCGGAGGGCCATGCAAATCCATAATAATACCCCGGCTCACGGATCGCAACTTGTTATTTAGGCTCTGGTAAATGTTGGCTGTTGCCTTGCCTTGCATTAAACGTCAAACTATTGACGGGTGGGGTTGGGGTTTATTCGCGTCTATACCCAGAAATCATATCATATATGCCAGAAATATAATACTTTGGCTTTCTGGCTTCCGCATGCGCACAGTACGAGTGGCCGAATAAATACTTCAATTACCTATGTCTTTACGGTGCAGCGAATTCTTTTCAAGTATTCTAGTGGTGTAGTAGTCAAAGCATTTACTTGTCATGCGGGCGGGCGGCTTGGGTTCGATTCCCCTGGGTGGCAATGCATATTTTTTTCTACTTTTTTTTAAAGATTATGTTTGTTTTTTTTTTAATTTGGGTTAGTTTCCGTTAGTTCTGTTTGGTTGCGCCCCGGAGCGAGTGAAGTGAGCGAAATTCCATGCGTGAAGTCCTACACGCCTGTAAACGAACGCACCCGTTCTCTGCGCATGCGGAAGCCAGGAATCCAAAGTAATATTCCTGTCTGTAGACACGGGTTTGGGGTTTTATAACACGTAAATCCCAACCCTATGATATCGTGGCTGTATGGCTCCCGCTCAGAATGCCAAGGTTATTGGTTCGATCCCGGCCGCATGGAAGACTTTCTTATTTATTATTTTTGGATTAGTTAGTTCTTTGGTATGGCTTGTGTTAGCAGTTGGTTAGTTTCCCGTTCTTGAGCGCTGGAGAGCGTAGGGCCATGCAAAGCCATAATAATACCCCGGCTGACGGATCGCAACTTGTTCTTTAGCCTCACCTAGGATTTACGCAAACGTGCTATACAACCCCGCCCGTCAATAGTTTGACGTTTAATGCGATCTTGCCAAGATCCCGGCCCCATACAAGACTTTTTTATTTATTGTTTTTGGATTAGTTAGTTTTTTGGTTAGCCTTGGGTTAGCACTTGGTTAGTTTCTTTTTCTTGAGACCCGGAGCGAACGAAGAGCCATGCAAAGCACAAAGAATTCCGCTTCTTTGTGATGCAAGATGCAAAGTTATACCCCGGCTGACGGATCGCAACTTGTTATTTAGCCGCTCGTAAATCCTGGCAACATCGCATTAAACGTCAAACTATTGACGGGCGGGGTTGGGGCCAGTGCTGCCAATTTGTGAGTAATTACTCACATTTGTGAGTAATTGGAAATCGTGTGAGCGAAATTGTGAGTAATGCCATTTTGTGAGTAAAATGTGAGTAATCGATTAGTAATTTTTTTTTTATATTTTTACTTCTTCAGATGGAATATATGAAAAAGTATTTGGCCTTACGTCCGTCATTCTTACGGCTATTTTCACCGTATCGAGTTAACCTTAGGTTAGGCTTAATCTGTGGTTAACCCTTTCTTCTTCGTTGCACCGTACTTCAAACAAAGGGTTACCACAATAAAATTGAAAGTTAACTAACCATGATTCGAGGTTGAACGGTGCAAAGGAATACAATTTAACCTCGAGTTAAAATTTTAACTCGAGTTAGTTAACTTTAGGTTAACTTCAAATCGGTGCAAATAGCCGTTAGTAAATACTTGTTATTTTCGGTTGTTAGTGTTGTTGTTCGTAAATAGAGGGTGCTAGTTGTTGCGCCAGATTACAGTGGGCCGCTGTACGCCAGATAGAGGATCCTGCCGGGCAGCTTTGGATGATGGCGCTAGCTTTGGATAATGGCGCTAGTAAATGGTCGCGGAATTTCGGCATTTTTTCCGGGGATTCACCAAATTTTATACCTTATCTTTGTGAACTCTTTAAAGGCCGGGTTTCTTTGCTCTTTCTCAGCTCAGCTCAATCGTCTGACTTCTGTTCTGTTATAGCGAAAAGGTGGCAACTATAGCTAGCACCGCATCGCGATTTCGGGCGTAAATTAGACGATTTTCATTTTATATTAGTATTTTTTGCCTAAAAGCCTAACTAGTTATGACGTCATACATTAATGTTGACATTAGGCGCGTGGGTCACTTCCTCACTCAGTTCATCTAAACAAATAAACGAAGCGGAGTATTATACGGCTTTTTTCTGAGTAATTTGTGAGTAATCAGGATTATATTTTGTGAGCAGTATAGAAAATACAATTGGCAGCACTGGTTGGGGCTTACGACGTGCTAGTTTTGACAAGAGTCTAGATGCAGACCCCGGCCGTTTTATTTAAAGCTTCAAACCCTATCCCGGGGTATTATGTATGATGTATGGTAGTTTTGCATGACCCTTCGCTCGTTACGGGGGCTCAATCAACAAGAACTAACCAAAACTAACCCAAGGCTAACCCAAA
>MU185808.1:14137-26066 GCA_016904865.1 Pissodes strobi | reverse complement strand
CAACAAGAACTAACCAAAACTAACCCAAGGCTAACCCAAACTAACCCTAAATTAAGATAAAAAGGTAAATTAATAAAAAACAATTAAAAAAAATATGTCGCGACCGACGGGAATCGAACCCGCAGCGTCGGGACGAGACGCAAGCACGCTACCCTCTACATCACCTAGGCCTTGCTGGAACTTTGCTAGACCGTAGTGAAATATGCATTTAATCAAAAAGGTGATGCTGGTTGCATAACACGGGGTTTGAAGTAGTGGTGTCGATTTTCGTTACTTTTGACTACTCGTTACTTTTCGTTGCTTTGGTATAAAGTAATCATTTCAAATATTCGTTACTTTGATTACTTCGATTAGTAGGAGTAGGTATATATTTTGGGTATTGTATGGTCAGTTACTTCCCCCCTTAATATTTATTTATAGTTACTAGTTACTATCGTTTATCATAATGTTTACAGCAATACCTTCATCTTTATCAATCATTATAATTTTTTTTGGCTAATAATAAAATTCTAAGGGCTTTTGTGAAATACTATTTAATTACGAATGTGTATGAAGTTAAGGCACTTGCTTCATATATTTGGCTATTTGGGTCATCAACAACTTTTTTCATAATTATGAAATAACAGAGATATGTGGTAAGTACGGGGAAACAAAACATGTATGTAACGCAAACAGCAAAAAAATGTTCATTATTACATAGTAAATAATATAAACACTTTATAATCTGTGTATTTACTTATGAATAATTCTCATAATAATCCTAAAGTACTAGAAAACTAAACAAACACAACATATCTAGAATATAAAAAAATACAGGTACTCAGAGGTCATAATTACAATGTAAAAATAATATATTTTGCACCTTCCTTCCCTTCAGACGACTTCTCCTCTCTGAAATTAAGCAGTTCATTTAATATAAGGTCTATAATGTCATCTAGCTCATAAATTCGATAAGGTCGCTGGTCGACATACCTTTCATAACCAAAATTCATTAGAACAATGGAACAGCACTGCAAATATTTCAAAGTAACGAGACGAAATACGATAAAATATGCTGCGACCACCCGACCATAGTGGTGAGTCCGGTAAGTGCCGACTACCGTGCAATGTAATCACTGTATTCAAAGTAACGAAGTAACGATAGAGGTCTCGGTTCGGTATTCGGTACTTCGGGTATTGGATAGTAACGAATATAAAGTAACGAGTAGTTACTTTTTTGACACCACTAGTTTGAAGCTTTAAATAAAACGGCCGGGGTCTGTAGCTAGACGCTTCTCTAGTTTTGGGGTTTACGTGCTCGTGCTAGTGGCTGGCTGGAGTGGCTGGTTCCCCCTTAATATTCATCATAGATAAATATTATATTTATCTATGAACATAAACATCGAACTCCCCTTAATATTTATCTATGCATCGAACTCATCCCAGTTCAAGAGGAGAAGACATTGAATACACAAAATATCCCCCCGATTGAATATTGAATTGTCTGGTCTCTGCAGATTGAAGCCAATATAAAAAATGGTAACAAATATTAAATATTATTCAATTTAAAACATATATTTGAACTAGATCTGTTAATTTTAGCCGAAAGTTAAACAAGTAGAAAAATGCAAGCATCCAAACAGCAGAAAAACCAGGGCTTTAGCTAAACAGTTTAAGAAGTTAGTAGGTATTTGCCTTTCTAGAATGTGTTGCATTTTTTGATGTGTAAACATCTTACGCGGCGGTATGGGATGGAAATGTGCAAGCGGATGGGGACGGAAATATGCAAGACCTGTGACATCATAATCATACGCAGTGATTTTACAGGGGCTGCTCAAATATTTCTGCATATTGATATAGGATATGTTTACATATCATTGCCTAGAGTACTAGCAGACTCTCTAATTTTTTTCTAAAATTTGATTTTTTTATAACTTAAATTAATATTGCTAATACTTAGGAATTATTTTTGGAAAGCTGTGGTTCAGTGGTTCCTGTTTATTGATTTAATGTTATTTTTCTAAGGAACTAACTTACAAAAGTAATGAAAACAGAGGAAACCATAAAATTACATTATTCTCACTATGTCAAGTGAAAGTACTTTCCACATAGCAGCCTGGACACTACATAGCTTGTATTTTAGATTAGCCACAAAAGAGAGAACAAAGCTGTCTACAAACATTAAGCAAAATATACTTGGTGAAAAACTTGTTTGGTTTCGAGACAATTTGGATTTAAACAGAACAAGTTATCTGTTCTCTGATATACAACTACTAATTCAAAAATATCTAGGTAAATAAAAAAAAATTACTTCGTTTCCTAAACATGAGTAATAAGAATACTAAAAATCTATGATTGCATTTTATTTTTTTTTTGGAAGGACGTTTTGATGAAGAATTGTTACAAATCAAATTAAAGCATTCAATAGGACACAGAAAATACAGGCAACATGCAAGCAGAGAAGATATTATTAATATGACTTTAAAAAGAGAAAAAGAAGAGTTTAATACTTGTGGTATTGGTAAGTAGTATTTATTTTAACATTTTCAGTCACGAATTTTGATTATTAATGTAGCAATGGAAACTAAAAGTTACCTTCAGTCATTTGTCTAAAAATTAAAAAAAAAAATGTTTTAATTGAAAAAAACCTCAAAAGTTTGAGAAAATAGACCAAATTGCCACAACTACCAGGAGCACTTGGCCTGGGAAAGCATCAAAATAAGGTAATTTTACTGATGAGCTTTAGAAAAATAAAAATTTTAAAAGAAGGAAATAGCGAGAGAAATTTTTTTTTCCTAATATTAAACTACTTTATGCTTTGACGCACTCGAGCTAGCTCGTACAAGCTTAAACAAATCGAAATCAAGCTTTATGACAATTTTTATAACTAAGAAACCCAAACTAAATGCAATAGTGTTGCCAAGGCTTGCGCTTCACACAAGTCTTGCTTGCCACATCACTTTGCACTAGCTTGTGCTTGGCCACAGCCGACTTCAAGTTCCAGCCGCGAAGTGACATGTGGCAACGCCGCTTTAGAGTGGATATGAATATATACCTCGGCACGGCGACAGCACCTACTTAAGTTCCTACGGAAATACAACATTATAAAAACTAAAAATTAATACATACTTTATATATTTTCAAAGTGTCATTAATATATTTTTTTTAAATACCACCTTATTTTTGCCTGTAAAAATGTATATAATCTTTGATGAGTTTTTAACTTATAAGTTAAATTTGTTTTTGTATTACTCATCTCTAAAATCTGGTGCCATCAGATCATACATTGATTATATTGCATATAATTTTAATGTTCATTATAAAGTCTAGAGTTCACTTTATCACTTTATATATAACTAGGTATTTATATGAATTTGAATGATTTCTTAAATATTCCCAGTGACTTGGTCAATTCAAATTCATATCATATTTAAGTGAAATGCTTTATTAGATGAATGAATAAATGTAGAAAGGGGACCAACTTACCACCTTTCCAAACCAATACTGCTTGCCTTTACTTTTAAAAACAACTATATATATCTGTCACCAATTTTAAATCTAATTCACTTACTTATATCTACAAATCGGCTATAAGCTAAAATAAACAACACTATCAATAACATTGAACTGGTCATCTCTGCCTCCATTAGACAAACGTAAACGACACACACGGCTTGACTATTTACCACTTTTTTTACTGATATTACGGATCATCCACACCAAAAATAGTAACTAACACTTCGTAGAGGTTCTGGGCAATCACTTCAACGAAAACCCGGTAAAAATGCAATTTAATTAGGACACACCGAAGACAAGCGACCTATTTCCATTAAAACTGCATACTAACTTGCCAGATGTCACTTGACTAACGTATCTCCTAGCAGCGTTGCCGGTGTTTGTACTTCGCGGCTATGGGTAAAGGTGACTGTGGCTTGGCTTAATGAGCAATAACTAACCTAATTGAACACAAACTAACGGAAATGATTTATCCTATGCTTTGCGCAGCTCTTTGTGCTAGCTCATATTGGCTTAAACTAACCAAAAAGATTTTGCTTCAAATTCAACTAAGCGCAATCTTTGCTTCATGCTAGTGGGCACTGACTAAACAAACTGATACTGGCATGTGCATTATACCTCATGGCGCTTAACGTGTCTATATTTAAATCGTGACCAATTTCAACTTGAAAATTGCTTGTTGTTCTATTTTTATCATATATATTATTGTATATATTAAGTTTTGTTTTGTATTTGCTCTACTATGGTAAGTTTATTTATTTTAATTCGCTTTGCCCATAAAATTTATTTGAATTTTTCTGTGGCAATAAAGCATACTTGACTTTGACTTTGCTTTACCTACCTTGTAATTCTACCATCATATTGATCAACATTTTCGCCATCATTACTTAATGTTTCAATATCAAACATTATTTTCAATAAAATCGTGAAGTTTTTGCAAAAATTATCTTGAGGCACCTCATTCATTCATGTGAAAATAGAATATGTTGCTTATTATATGTGTAATAAGACATTTAAGTAAATGAAAAATAAATAAATAAAAGCAAAATAACACTGTAGATCCAAACATACCAGTAATAAATTATACACAACAACTTATTACTAGAAAACACAAGTGGAAATGGAAAATAAGCGAAATTTGAACAGTCGGCAATAAAAATATTTATTGGTGCCTCAAAAAATAGTAATTAGGTAATACCACTAAAATTATTGTATAAAAAATCATGTATACTATAAAAATTTTCTGAAGTACTGTTTGATTTTTGTTTTAATGCTTTCAGTTGGTGGAGGGACAATTTATTAGGTATAGAATATTGATCCATAGAAAGATGTCTCTCGTACGATTTATTTGATGAAAATCAATGTAATATTTATTTTTTAGTTTTTTTTTATTTATTTGGAGGGAACTCCACCACCACATCTATTATCCAAATATTCACATTTATAATTGTTTTTTAAGTTATAGCTAAGTATATTTAATGATTTTAGTAAACTATAATATTTTTATACAAAGTATTTTTTTAATAAATACTGTGATAATAGTAAGTAAATTGCGACCTCAATACCTAGCTAGATGACTGAACACCTGTACGTGCAATGGTTACAATTTCCCCTAATTTAAACTATTCAGAAAATTATAATGAATCTACAGCATAAACATCCCAACTACTACCATAAGTACTCATAAAGACCCTCAACCAATCCCGATCACATTAACCCAATTTTTGTACAAAATATTTATATACATACATATAACTCAAGCAATCAAAATAGGCTTCCAAACATGACCCTGTTTTCATAAATATATGCTCTACCTACACCTCTGTTTAAATATTTTAATTTTAGCAATATTTCTAATCTCTAATCCTAATATCATTATTATTTCTAATTAAATAGGAATGAACATTTTCAAGTCTCATTATCTCTAAAATACCATGTAATAAATAAGCAAAAATATACAAGCAAGGAACTTAAGATATTCAATCTGGAAAAATACATTCTGCAATCTGCTCTATGCTCTATAGTGCAAACTTGGAAGTATTCTTATGGCCCTTCTCTGAAGGGAAAAAGATGGCCCGCATCAGTGGCATGCCCCCAGATCAGAATATCAGATATCCTAGAATGGACACAAGTAAAATATACCGATCGAGCAACTACGGGAGAAATATTTTCAGTTAAACCTCGAAGTGCAAAAATTCCAGAAGCAATTTTTGGACATACACATTCTATGTTGACACTCTATAAAAGCTTTGAATCCAGTTTCTCCCCTAACAGTACTGGTTTATTAGGACAGTGCAAATCTATAGTCCAGATGTAAAGTTTTTGATTTATCGATGTGTTCATACTTAACACAACACAAACCAATTTGCAACACTCGACTGTGCTTCCATCGCCCCTGCTTGCAAGTTATCCACAACTAAACCTCTTTTAACAACAGTAACATCTGCAAAAATAATAAAATCAGCATTAGAGTCACTGCCCTCCAGGTCCTTAACGTAGACCAGGAAGAGCAACAGTCCGGGCACTGATACTTGAGGGTCACCATACTGTAATACACAATCCACTAGATTGTGAGATTATAATTATGTTTGTTGAAAAGATTGTGGTGGACCAAAGGTGCAACATGCTCTGAACTGATAGTTGAACTTATTAAAAGTTGGCGTCACGGGCATCGCATTTTAAAGCGTAAGCACCGAATATTAACTAACGATAAGAAGGCCCACTCAACGGCGGCAACTTTGATGTGCATGTTCAGCGAGCGCTACAAAGGAATCGTCGTTTATTTTCTTCGTTGCCTGGTAACGATCGGCGAACTCCGCCGCACACAGGTTGAATTTAAATAAAAGCTGGCCATAAACGATGTTTTCTTTGGGGTATTTTTAATCAAATTTATGACGAAATTATTTATAGCTGTCTAGTACTCTAGTTGGCTTTGGAAAAACACAATTGATATCTTTTGAATTGTTTGCAGCGCCCTGTCAAACGTACGTTATGGTTAATTTATCACCAAATAAATATTTTGATAAAGTTTGTATTCAACTGGCTGTTTCAAAATCTATTAACGTTTTTAATTAGTTATTATTGATAACAATACTCAAGGTGTGTAATAACTAAGAGGTTTTTCATTTTGTGTTAATGATTTCACCATATTTCCGAATACAAATATTCTGACAAAAGGATGAGCTGGTCTATGGCTGCCGCGTCAAAGGTCGCCTGCCAACATGATTGTTTTATTTGTATCATGGCCTGCCGATATTCTGGTAGTTTTCGCGCGGGGAAGGAGACACACCGTTGACATGCCGCTGCCGCCGCGGAGAGTGATCCTACTTATATAGTTTTGACCAAATACATAATAAAAAGATAAAGACTGTACTATACTGCTAACGTGCTAACACTTCGTTGAGGTTATGTGTTGGTGTTATACCTAGTTGTGCAATAACTGAAGCCAGATTATCAGAAAATGGCGCGTCGAAATGAGGATCCCTTATTCGCTAAATTTGTAACGTGCGCAGTTTTCCCTGCTGCTGTCTTGTTTGAGCATTTGTTTCTCTGTTTTTTGCTTCATATGTTGTACTGAAAGTATTTTCAGAATGGTTGTTTTATGTCTCTTAAATTACCCTTAACGCATCGCATTATTAAATTGGAATTTTAAAAACCATATCTGTTTTAAAGTCGTGCGGGTGGGCAAGAAATTGAATAATCGATTAAACGCTTAATATTTTAGCAAATAACTGAATAATCGATTAAGCGAAATAATCGATTAATCGATATTTTCTGAAATATTAGTCGATAAGCCGATTAATCGGTGATTTCTTAAAAGTGAATCGAATAATCGATTATTTTCGCCCACTCCTAATCCCATAATATTGTAGTAAGTGAAACTGAAGCTGAAATTTCGGTATAATCATTATTGCTGATGCAAGACTGATGATATTATAAAAAGAGGTAATAAATACTTTGGGTGAATCAGCAGATAAAATTTATAATTCAGTTTTAATTGGTACATATGGTTTTGATATCCTTGGGAGAGTCAGAATATAAGCAAGTGTTTTTGAACAACAGCTGCACTGATGCTTCTATATTTTTTACTAGTTTGGTTCCTATTAGATTAATTTTTAAAAGTAGCGATAGCTCTGAAATACTTGTATGGCAAAATTGCAGGCCCCATCAACGCGTTTCTTTCGTCCACTTAACATTCATTTGGCTCGTGAGACTCCTGAATTAACCGTTGCCAAAAACAAAATTTGGATCATCGAATTAAAAATTTAAAACCCTTTTTTTACAACGAAGGAGCCCTTAATTTTCAAAATCGTTTTTTTAAACGGTTTAAGAACATACAAATGTGTTTTATACATGATTTTTATCGTTAGTGATAATTGAACACCCTATATATAACAATTATTTGTCTAAAACACGATATATTAAACGTGTAATACTTAATAACTTGTATGTCTTATTTCTGGTAAACCTTATTATGGCCAGCTTTCCTAGAAATTCGACCAGTGTGCGCCGGCTCCAAAGGCCGCCTGCCAGTATCATGCTAGTTTTCGCGCGGGGAAGGAGGCATACCGATGACGTGCCGCCGCGCCGCGGAGAGTGAATCTTCTTATCGTTAGTTAATATTCGGTGGCATAAGGCAAAACCAATAAATGATATTTTTGTTTTACTTGACATAACCACAGAAAAGCTTAAGCTTTCTGCCAAAACGTTCCTTGATTGTCTCTACAACACTGACAAAACGGATTACTTTGTCGGGGTGAGAAGTCAAAAAAGCTTACTGGTTATTTTGGGTCTATAACACTTTAGGGCGACTAAAAATAGCAATTTTTCATAAAAATGTCTTCATATCTGCTTTGAACATGCATTTTTTATACAATAGAGTGAGA
The DNA here is from genome assembly GCA_016904865.1 of Pissodes strobi. Lineage (NCBI taxonomy): Eukaryota > Metazoa > Arthropoda > Insecta > Coleoptera > Curculionidae > Pissodes > Pissodes strobi. Next base: position 17,685 of record MU185808.1, on the reverse strand, counting down.
ATATCTATTATTTATTTTTAGTGATTTTCTAAGAAGTAAAGCACCCATAGACTACTTAGAGCTAGACCTAGCACGGCACCTAATGAGGCTTTAGTTTACCGATGTCTTTTCGGTGTAATGAATTGTTTGGAAGTGCTTCGTGAGTTCAGTGGTTAGATGCTGGGCCTGTGATACCACGGCCCGGGGTTAAATTCTAGTCTGTTTTTAAAATTTTTGATGTGTAAACATCTTACGCGGCGGTATGAGGGTAAATCTCGGCAAATGGGACGGAAATGTGCATGCGGATGGGGACGGAAATGTGTAAACGGTGATTTTACGAGGGCTGCTCAAATATTTGTGCAAGTCGATATAGGATATGTTTACACATCAGTGTCTCGAGTACTAACAGACTCGCTGATTTTTTTTAAGGTTATGTTTGTAAAAAGTATCTTTTCAGACGGGGTCAGACGTGAAGTGAAATAATACATGGGGCTGATTAGGTGCCATGCTAGGGCTAGCTCCAAGGCGATAGACTTCGGTGGGCGGTCAACCACTAACGTCTACGTACGCCAAATTTTCGACCTTCGGTCTTGCGCATTTGGCAGCAGCCCAGTATTGTTTTAATATTTCACTTCACGCATGACCCTCCGCTCGCTACGGGGGTTCAACGAACAGGAACTAACCCAAGACAATACCCAAAATCAAGGAAAAACAACTTTGAAAAATATATGCCTGGAGGCTCAAAATCGGCGTACATAAACGCGAATCGGTCAACCTGGCAACATCATAACCCAAGTGTCATGCGCATACGCCCAATCGCCTACGTTACCTGATATTCCTACGCGCAACAGCGAATCAATTGCTCAAATGCAAAAAATAACAACACGTTTAATACCTTTTTTTAAACTTACTGGTTAGAAATCTGAAATAATCCTCACTTAATATCATATATCTTATCCCGAAAAACTAGATTCTATTTAGAAATATTCACATCGTTAGTTGCCATAAAGTGATATGTCACCGTTAATTTTACTGTGCTAATAACATATTTTTCTTTTCAGAAATGCCTGATCTATCGAATGCCACCCAATTGAATCAATTAAAGAACTGGGCAGGAGAATTAAGATATCTGCAGAATTTTAAATTAAGGAGATTTAATGCGCAGTACTTGAAAAATATGGAGCAAAAAGCAATGGATACAAAAGATAACCACAGTTATGATACAAATGCAAACGCGAAAGTTGCAGAAAAGCTTGAACATATTGATAAAACCAATCGAGAATTAATGCATGTTGATTGCTGAACATTTTCAATAAATCATTGTAGCATTTTTGTTTACCTATTTGTCCTGTGATTTATTTAAACCGCTTATTAATTGTAACAAATAATATAAATCCTAGGGGCTCCACCTGTAATTGAAAACGAGAGCCCAAAAGTATATTGGAATGTTTATTTTTTTTCCCCAAAAAAAAAGCATTGTATGTTCATGAAAATTAAACCACTGACACGTGATTCCATGAGCGCCTGCAGGGAAGGGCCGGGGGGGTGCCCCCCCTTGAGGTTTTGATATTTTATACGATTTTTTGCACAATACTCCAGTGAACTACATTTTAGTTTTTAGTAATTAACGACATCAATAAAAAGACTGAAATTCGAAATACCATAGGTACAGTTAAGAACATAATAGTTTTTTAGAGAGATTACTTAATAATAATAATAATAATAATAATAATAATATAGTTTATTTGTAGTAATAAGTACAAAATTTTTTTTTCTTATTAAAATGCACTATGAAACTACTAACTACTACAAAATGGGGTCAAAAGGCAGTGACATTGATACTAGTTTTGACTTTAAGAAGTAATCTGATTCCCAAATATACCCCCGTTTCGTGAGACTCGTTAGACAGCTCAATATAAATCGTTGCGCATTTTTGCTCAAAACTTTAATACCATATTTCAACCTTTTCGATATAAAAAAAAGCGTGTGCACTATGTGCGCCATATCTGAAGTGAAACTTTTTAAACTTAAACGCCCTAGCCTTATACATTTTATCGTAACGGATTTGGTTAAAAAGTAGTTTTTTTAAATATAGCATTCAATTAACAAAAAGAGAAGGCCTAAATGAAAAAAAAATATCCTTCATAAAAGTTTCGCTTATGTCTTGCCAAAGTAACAGCAAATCTCATATTTTTTGCTTGTAAACTAACAAAGATATCACAATAAAAGATCGTGACCGTTTTTCGGGACATTTCGTCGTGTCGCGAAATTCAAATTTTACTACCGGCTCGCGTTAAGAAGTTTCACTTCAAAACTAGAGACATTGTAATGAACTCTAGTACTACAAAAAGAGCAGTTATGGGTTGCTATAAACTCGTTTACATTTGTTATTTGTCTAATGATGGAAAGTAAATATTCAAATATCTGTGGCGAGCCTAATTGGAGCCTGTGCTCCTGGAGGTTCCTACTTTCTTGTTACTAGTTAATTGCTATGTTAATTTATTATAATTACTTCTGGTACTTAAAATATATTTTTAAGAGAGGTTAGCTCGTTACGGGTTGGCATTAGTTAACATATATACATACAAACAGAGGATAGACGTCACACTTTGGTAGTGGGTAGGGATCAAATGAAACAGTGTTAGATCTGCAAAGAAAGTTTAATTTTATAATTTGATTTTTTTTGTAATTTAGGAATTTCATTAACAACGTTAAGGTTATTAGATTTATTTCTGCAAGAATCATATCTATACTTGGTGATGGTTTTAAACCAAGTTTAGTGAATTCCTTGTATACATCAAGATTCGGAGTTTTAGAAATTGGGCATTCAAAAAACAAATGATTCAGATCCTCAAACATGCCTCACTCGCAATAAGGGGTATATATCTTATGCCGATTCCATTTAAGTGTTGATCAGTCATACAATGACCCGAACGCATTCTTATTGTAGTTATAAGTCGTCTGTCTATAAATTTATGTTGATTAAACCACTTTTTCACGGGAAAGTCCTTCTGGATTTTTCCATAAGACTTGCCTTTATTTGAATCGGCATCTTTTTTTAAATCTTTTGAGATAACCCACCTCTTTAAAATACTATTTCATTAGACCTGATATATTCATGTTTGAGACACCCTATATATGTATATATTTTGAGACACCCTTTAAAAGATAAATCAAGTCATAAATTCAAGTCTAGTTTATGCAAGGTTTTTTGGAAGATATCCGAAAGGTATTGCTCGAGAACGGAGAATAGAGAGTCAGAAGCCATCGGAGTGTACGGTTTATTTTGGTGAATTGTTTTGCTTCTGTGTTGCAATATGTCATTACAAGTCGGTAAAATGAAACTTATAATATTGTCATTAGCATAATTTGTACCATTATATATTTTATACTCATTGATAGTTCATATTTGATGGTATAACGTGTGTATACTCGTATATTTTGATATTGTTATTAACATAATTTGCATAAATATTTCTTCTATTTTCATGGATAATTAATATTTGATGGCATAACATGTGAATATATTTTGATATTGTTAACATAATTTGCATAAATATTTCTTCTAT
>MU185808.1:0-14127 GCA_016904865.1 Pissodes strobi | reverse complement strand
ACATAATTTGCATAAATATTTCTTCTATTTTCATTGATAATTAATATTTGATGGCATAACATGTGTATATGTTTTGATATTGTTATTGACATAATTTGCACAATTATTTCTTTTATTCTCATTGATCATTCATATTTGATGGTGTATGTATTTAATGAAATCGTTTTATGCTGTGAATCACACTGCTTTAAATGAAAACAAAAATGTAATGTTTGCTGTCTTTTCGTGCTGGAATTTTGGTTTTAGTACGACCGTGATTGCAAGTAAGAGCTTTTGTGGAATTACTAACATTTTCCTACCCTGACGGGAGAATATCCTAGTTATAAATGTAATGATCATTCTAGAGATATTGGCCCTAATTTCAACTCTAGCTGAGTAGCCTCCGTAACCAGGACCTCAGTACCCTCCAGCGGCGTCTGGCTGACTAACACCTCTTTTCGGTAGTGTAGTGGTTATCACGTCCGCGTCTGGCACGCGGGAGACTCGGGTTCGATTCCCGACCGGAGAGCTATCTCTTCAGTTTTAAATGTTTTGTTACAAGTGTAGAACTACAAATTGTGGCACGGGAGACAGTAATTTAATTAATTATAATACTAATAGTTTATACAGCATAATTCGGTTTAGGAATTTAGATCGAGGGTTTTTCTGCCGTACTCTTTCCCCTCGTGAATTCCAGGCTGAGTCCGGCACGTTTTTCTTTAATAAATTAGGCGTATTAGGAATCTGTGGTTTAATTTACATGACGTACCTTTCCCTCAAATTTCCCTAATTGTGTTTAGTCGAAGCGCAATCCGAATAATTAAAAATTGTGTAAGATATAATAATAACACAACGTAGGTATTGATTTTCTTTTTAATCTAATTTGACAATCATTGGCAAAATAAAGACAAATCACAATTTTACTTATCTGATTCAACTATGTTGAACAGGCCCCGGTACGTTATACTGCACTTTGAAACTGTTTTCTATTATGATGCTATTAACAGCCCCGTCTTCAGGCTTTAGGCCGCCCACAGACCAATTAAGCACTAAGTGAGTCTGAAAAAATTATTACTTTAGGCAACTTTATAGATACATTGCTTCTCTTATCAATATCGTTTCCGCTGTCGAGCCAGACAAACGTATGATAATGCCTCTACTCAGGGATTCAAAAGAGGATTAAGAATTAAATTCAAAGGCTTTATTTGTGCCATGCTCGAATCATTCTTTAAATCTCTGCGGAGTACATTCTTTCTACAATGGCTTTTAATTCTTTCGCTACAGCAGCGTCTTGTGTGACTCTTTTTGGAACTCTGAAAAGTGTTTATAATTTGTTTTCGGCTTCAACCCGTAAGTGGGATGTAATGATCGAGAAAGTTGAAGTTTCCATTAAAAGACTTACTGAGACTCGTTGGAGTGCCCATCATGCAGCGATAAAAGCAGTAAAGAGTATCTAGGTATTCGGCGGTGGTAGCAGCCATTCAGTTATTAACAAATCTATAAAAGAAAATTTAGATACAAAGACAATCTGCCCATAACGAAATGCCGGCAATTTGCGACTTTTCTTTTTTGTGTTACTTATCATTTTGAATTATAATTTTAGAAGAAGTGAATCAAACACAAACTTACTTGCAAACTGCTGATATGACATTCGGCAAATGTGTTATAAAGATTAAAGCCCTTAAAGTTTTTTTGCAGGAATATAGAAATGAACATGTAGAAAAACCAATTATATATGCCTGTAAGATTCCGATTTGGCCAATGTCATATATTTTTAAATTTCATTTTATACCCGCATTTAGCAAAAAAATGCTGTATTTTGCGGTAAGAATTATTGAAGAGGTCAATACTTATCGGTTAATTAATTCTAAATTTATTCATTCGATTTGCTGTCATTAAGCTTTTGCCGCATTTATTAATGTAAATTAATTTTATTCTAAATATAGGTTAAGATATATTTGTATTAGCTTTTATAACACTGTGGTGACCTTGCGTAACTAAGTATTTTGATCATTCCTTTCTCTTATGTAGCCCTCAGGAACTTTGTGACTATATTTATTTTAGTTGATAAGCAAACTACAGTTCGCTTAGGTTTGATCAAGTCACTAAAATATGATATTATCAAAGACAATTCTGTGAATTGTCTTTGATATTATGTTACTAGTATAACAGCTTGATTTATATTACAATACCGTAGAACAGCCTGCAAACCGTTCTATATTTTTAAGAATTGTGTTAATAAAGCCTATTGCAAAGTCTCATTAGATTCGTCAAATTCAAATTTTATTTTCGGTTTGAATATTTCATAACTTTTTGGGATCCCTGATTCGTTTAATTCGATATCCGGCTGATATTTCATAACTTTTTGGTACCGCTGCTTGGCTGGTTTCAGATATTTATATTTATCTTTCCACCCGGCATGCTGCACTTTTTGTAATATTCGTTTGTTGGTTCAGAAGAATGTGCTATTTCTTATAACTGTCGATTTAATTTTTTTATAAGTTTATCGTTTTGTTGGGGAATATTCTCTAGTATTTCTTCCGCCGTCGTTTTACCATCATAATAAACGAGAACTAAGTCGTTATATAATAATATATAATCTTAGAATAATTCCTCGTATCGAATTATTAGTTTCGTTAGACATTTTCTCCGCCCTACAATCCCCCCCCCCCCTACCCCCCCCCCCCCCCCCTCTAATCTCGTAGAAGTGAAAAGACTGAAAACTGATGATTTGGCTCTTCTAGAAATACCCATCGAGGCGAAAAGAAGGTTTTCTTGAGTGCAGTCATAGAGACTCAACATTTAGTATTGTGATTTAATGCTACCCTTTCTTTGGGGATATATTATACCGGTTTCTGTTTGTGTTTTGACACGACCGATTTATCGGGATTTAACTGCTGCACTAGGTAAGCATTTTCTCTCGAATTAATTATTTTCCCTATTGCTTGTGAAGCACGCGGACGACGCCATGACGCTAATGGTCTTTTCCCTTATTTCTAGAGGCTTTCCAAGTTCGTCGTATAAGACCGAGACCGTCGAATGTCCAGTAACCCTCACACACTAACGAGGTAATTATTGCTACAGTTTTTTGTCTAAATTAACGATTTAATTGCTTTATCTGTTAACCTTTTTTGCGCATAGTCCACCATTTGCTTTGCGTCCCATGTTTCATCTTATCTACTCCATTTTATCAAATCTGAATTTTTGTTTTAATGTAACTTTAGTTTAGATCATATCGGGAAGTATTTCCTTTTAGGGGTGATTCATACCTATCTTTTTTATATTCAAGTTGTCTGTACCTTAGTATTTCTTTTATTTGCTGATGGTCATTGGAAGTCCATTGATAATTTTTTTTGGGGGAATTTGTTTTATAAAGAAAATATATTTATGCAAGGAGGGCTATAGTTTTTTTCATTAAAGTAAGGGGGCTCTGTCTAATGCGTATTGGGTTATTTCAGGGTTCAAATACAGTACAGAAAAACAAAGTATTTCCTTTAAACATCTTGATGTTTATAAACTTCGAAAAGTTTTTATACTTATAGAGGTGTTTTTGATGCTACACTATGTAAACAAATATCACAAGTTTTTGATGTTGGTTTAATACTTTGCGTTAAATATTCTGCAATGTTGTATAATGAATTCATGTCCCTGTAATTAAGGTTACGCCCGGAAAAATTAATATTTTTGGGTATAGACACTTCGCTATAGCTTGGGCGTAGACAGAATTTTTTTTCGGGGGGGGGGCGTACCGTAGGCTAGGTCGCAGTGGTAGCCGCAGGGGAAGGTTAAACTGCCGAAGGCGGAAAATTTTGGGGGTGCCACGCCCAATTTTTACCCAAAAGTCGATAAAATCTTTAAAAAACAAGAATTCGGCACCCTCTTAAATGGCATGGCATGAATGGTATGTTGCAAAATGAGTCGATTAAATTCCCGGGAGGGGGGGCATGGCTCCCCTGGCCCATCCCTGTCTACGCCCATGCTTCCATCACTCTTTATCACATAGACACACACTAAAGTTTTATGTTCTTATGAAACTCCTTAAATGTTTTTAATCACACTATATTTACAACAAACTAAAGTTACACAAATAATTGCGTTCTTATAAGGCAAAAAGGGACGGTTGTCCCTCTTGTTAACGTGTTCTTTCGTATCTTGGTTAAGATACGAAAGAACACGTTAACAAGAGGTAAAGAAAGAAAATTTTGCCTCGTCCGCCATGAGGAGGCAAAACTAGCCCGGCGAAAAAAAATCGATACTCGATTGTCGCCACTGTCTTGTATAAAGTCACTGTAGGCTAAAGTCGCCATTAGCGTCTAGGTACAGACTAAGGAGGGCTTCTAGCCCTCCTTAGTACAGACCCCGGTTCGATCAATTTAAAGTTTTAAACCATATGCGTATTCTTTTATACGTATATGCTTCAAACCCTGTGATATGCAACCAGCATCACCTTCACCTTTATAATTAAAGCTATTGCGCATATTTCACTACTTTCTAGCAAAATTTCTACAACGCCACAGTGGTGTAGAGGGCAGTGTGGTTGCGTGTAATTCCTGCGCTCCGGGTTCCATTTCCATCGGGCGCGACAGATGTTTTGTTTATTGTTTTTTATTAATTTACCATTTTTTCTTAATTTTGGGTTAGTTTTGATTAGCACTTGGTTAGTTCTTGTTGATCGAGCCCCCGTAGAGAGCGGAGGGCCATGCAAAGCCATAATAATATTTTGGGTTAGCCTTGGTTAGTTCTTGTTGATTGAGCCCCCACGTGGCGAGCGGAGGGCCATGCTAAGCCATAAAAATATTTTGGGTTAGTTTTGGTTAGTTCTTGTTGATTGAGCCCCCGTAGCGAGCGGAGAGCCATGCAAAGCTATAATAATAGCCCGGGATGCATATTTACACATCCTCACATACGATGGCTGCTGCTGAAAACTGTGAGCCTTTGTAAACAATAATTACGCTACAAAAGCTCACTGATTTCGTCACCTACGTAACTGGCTATCATAGGCACCAGGGTGCTGAAATCGGTTAGGTTTTGTAAGCGTTTGTAGCGCTACAAAAGCTCACTGATTTGGGCACCTGGAATACGCTGTTATATAATATTTCACTTTTCGCATGGCCCTCCGCTGGCTTCGCTCGCTACGGGGGCTCAAGAAAAGGAAACTAACCAGGTGCTAACCCAAAATCAGGAAAAAAACTGTTTTGAATCTTAACCTATAAAAAAGCAACGGGGTTTGAACCCGTACCGTCCAGGTGAGACCCAGCCATCTAAACGTCTAGACCACGAGAGTTCTTACCGCAAATTGATTGCACCGTGAATACATGGTGCGATTAGATGCCCAAATCAGTGAGCTTTTGTAGTGCTACAAACGCTTACAAACCCTAACCGATTTCAGCACCGTGGTGCTGTCGTATGTGAGGATGTGTAAATATGAGCCCGGGATAGGGTTAAAGCTTTAAATTGAACGGCCGGGGTCTGTACCTAGACTCTTGTAAAGTCGCCATCTCAGCATGCATCGTCTTTACCGATTTCCGTCAAACTGCGCGTTGTGCTCGGATAGTCCAATTATGCGGAAATTATTTCATTTTTCGATGTAATATTATTTGCCATTAGGGATACGATGAACATTATTTATTTATTAGATAAATTTTAATTACGCTTAAATAATATATATTAAAAAATAGAAAAAATATCTTTGGCATTTAAATTCGAAATATTAAGAGTCGCGCGGTAGTGCCATGACCAGCGGCCACTGAGGCCCACTAGCAAAAATTGCGACATCGCTTTGAATGGGATTTCTACTAATACCTAAAGACGTTAAAAAATTGAGCTAGTCTGCTAGTACTCGAGACTGATGTGTAAACATATCCTATAACGACATCGGTTGTAAAAAAATTACAACAGCACGTTGTGTTCCCAAGAGGTCACCCATCCAAGTTTACTAACCACGCCCGGACGAGAACTGGAATTTTCAACGTGCTAAGGCCGTTACCTATATACATTTTAGCTAGTTCATAGAATAAAAACAAACACATTCGCATTTATAATATTAGTTAGGATTCTTTGATAATACTTACTGGCAGCTACGGAGTGCTGCTTAATTCCTAATTATAGTATAATTATATGCCGATTTAATATATCTGGGTGTAAACGCAGCCCAAATATGCAATATAATACTTTACCAATATCGGTAGTTATGCAAGTTCTGTATAAACGCACTTAAAATGTCAAAACATCGCAGAAAAAATATTATCAGTTACGTGTTATATAAAACAATCCGGATCTGAATTTTAAAGGGGTCTGTCGAATAAATATTTTGTTTTTATTTCCAAAATATTTAATAAGCCATATTTTGATATTTTAGAAAGATGTGAATAGCTTCTTTAACTTAGATTTCATGATATCGCCCCTAAACAATAATTACATAGGCCAGGGTCATTCGTACCGATATTAGTCTTTAATTGCTCTTGCAAATGAAAATCAAATATTACATTACATCTGGGCAAATAATATATCGAAACATTTTAGGCCTGAAAAGAAAAAACTACAATCCGATGTTTACTAGGGTGACATAACCACAGTTTAAGAATATCCACAGACTCTGACATAACATTCTAGAACGCTGGAAATATTTTGGTGAAAAAAAATGAGAATGCTTGTCGAAAAGCTGGTTTTTATACGTATCATACGATCGACATCGGGTCTAAAACTGCAATAATTGAAATTTCAAACAGTGGCGTCGAACTTGATTTTGCACATGATTTTTCGTTCAGAAAAATAAATAAATGCTTATTTACTTGAAACATACATGTCTATACAGGTATTTTTTTTTAATGGCCAGGCCTAATTAGAAACTGATTGTTCTTCGTGGGCTCTTCTGTTTTATATAGAAAATGCAACACCTTCTCGCTCAAATTTCCACATTGTCCGTCGAACAAACGCATCCTGGTCACGGCACCAATCTGTAGTATAACGAACCCGGGTCGATTCAACATAGTTGAACCAGATAAGTAAAATTGTGGTTTGCCTTTATTTTGCCAATGATCGTCAAATTAGATTAAAAAGAAATGGATTAAAAAGAGGACCAATACCTACGTTGTGTTATTATTATATCTTGCACAATTTTACTCACTCATTATGCGCTTCAACGGAACACATTTAGGGAAATTTGAGGGAAAGGTGCATCATGTAAATTAAACCACTGATTCCTAATACGCCTAATTTATTAAAGAAAAGCGTGCCGGACTCAGCCTGGAATTCACGAGGGGAAAGAGTACGGCAGAGAAACCCTCGATCTTAATTCCTAAACCGAATTATGCTGTATAATCTATTAGTATTATAATTAATTGAATTACTGTCTCCCGTACCACAATTTGTAGTTCTACACTTATAACAAAACATTTAAAACTGAAGAGATAGCTCTTCGGTCGGGAATCGAACCCGAGTCTCCCGCGTGCCAGACGCGGATGTGATAACCACTACACTACCGAAAAGGGGTGTTAGTTAGCCAGTCGCCGCTGGAGGGTACTGAGGTCCTGGGATACGGAGGCTACTCAGCTAAAGTTGAAATTAGGGCCAATATCTCTAGAATGATCATTACATTTATAACTAGGATATTCTCCCGTCAGGGTAGGAAAATGTTAGTAATTTCACAAAAGCTCTTACTTACAATCACAGTCATACTAAAACCAAAATTCCAGCACGAAAAGACAGCAAACAATACATTTTTGTTTTCATTTAAAGCAGTGTTGTTCACAGCATAAAACGATTTCATTAAATATACACGATCAAATATGAATTATCAATGAGAATAAAAGAAATAATAATTGTGCAAATTATGTCAATAACAATATCAAAATATACACACGTGTTATGCCATCAAATATGAATTATCAATGAAAATAGAAGAAATATTTATGCAAATCATGTTAATAACAATATCAAAATATATCCATATGTTATGCCATCAAATATTAATTATCAATGAAAATAGAAGAAATATTTATGCAAATTATATTAATAACAATATCAAAATATATCTATATGTTACGCCATCCCATGAAAATAGAAGAAATATTTATGCGTATTATATTAATAACAATATCAAAATATATCCACGTGTTATGCCATCAAATATTAATTATCAATGAAAATAAAAGAAATATTTATACAAATTATGTTAATAACAATATCAAAATATATACACACGTTATGCCATCAAATACGAAGTACCCATGAAAACAGAAGACATATTTATACACAATATGTTAATAACAATATCAAAATATATACACACGTTATGCCATCGAATATGAATTATCCATGAAAATAGGAGAAATGTTTATGCAAATTATGTTAATAACAATATCAAAATATATACACACGTTATGCCATCAAATATGAAGTATCCATGAAAATAGAAAAAATATTTATGCACACCATGTTAATAACAATATCAAAATATATACACACGTTATGCCATCGAATATGAATTATCAATGAAAATAGGAGAAATATTTATGCAAATTATGTTAATAACAATATGAAAATGTATACACATGTTAGGCCATCACATATTAATTATCAATGAAAATAGAAAAAGATTTATGCAAATAATGTTAATAACAATATCAAAATGTATACACATGCCAGGCCATCAAATATTAATTATCAATGAGATCAGTAGAAATAATTATGCAAATTATGTTAATAACAATATGAAAATGTATACACATGTTAGACCATCAAATATTAATCATCAATGAGTACAAAATACATAATGGTACAAATCATAATAACAACAATATTACAACTTTCACTTCACCGACCTGCAATGACATAATATTGCAACACAGAAGCAAAACAATTCACCAAAACAAACCGTACACCCCGCTGGTTTCTGACTCTCTATTTTTCGTTCTCCAGCAATACCTTTCGGATCTCCTCCAAAAAACCTCGCAAAAACTCGACTTCAATTTATGACTTGTTTTTATCTTTTACATGTATAAGGGGTGTCTCAAAATACACACATATATAGGATGTCTAAAAATTAATGTATCAGGTCCAATGAAATAGTATTTTAAAGATGTGGGTTATCTCAGTAAATTATGAGTCAGCTTGCGTTTGTGGCTAGTTTTTAGGGGTTAATTTCGTGAGAAAAGAAATATACATAGTCCTTATTCCTCTAGACAGTGTTTTTGAACACTTTGAGGATAATTGCATTTTAGTAATAACAGTACGATTTCCTATAAACTCTCTAGGATTGTAGCGATGAATATCCCTTGAAAATATTATGTTAATATTTGATTTTTGAGTTTTATTTATTATCCTGTAGATACGTTTATTCTGTTCAAATTTTAATACCTTATGTAATGAGGAAGTTTCATCAATTTTTTTTATTGGTGATTTCCATAGCCCATGAAAAATAAGTGGGCACGTGTTTTTTCTTTTTTCCATAAGTCGAAAAATGAGACAGATACAACGCCTTGAAATGTGCTTATGACGTCACAATACACATGAATTGTTACGTCACACCATGCATAGTATATCTATGTATACAAAACTAAAACCTGGCATAGCTCTCGTAATAATCATCTTTAGTGGAAATAAAAATACGTATCGATTTTTTTTCACTGTTCTATAGTTTGCATTAAGAAATAATCAGTTTAATTTCTCAGGAAATTTCCTAACTGCCATACTCTTAAATTCTCATATAGATCTACAGTATGAGCCAGTGGTTCATAATTAAATATAACTTCTATATATAGTACTTTGTTTTGCAATATTTGCATCGAATTGTAGTTTAGTCCCACATGTGCCCCATACGGGGATCAAATATCGAAAACGTGATAATACGAAAGCAGTATAAACATTTTGTTTCTATTTTTTTATATTCATCTTTTTATGGTATAAACGTTTTGTCATGCCCTCGTATATAAATAACAGTTTGCTAGTATAATTAAAATCGCAGTCAGCACATTTAATTTTGTTAGGATAGCGTCTGTCTCGCTCACGCGAGGTAAAATATGTATCTATATCATTTTCTTTTACTGATTCATTCGCATTTTTGACTGTAACTCGTTCGCACGCTATTTTATTCTAATATAGTTAGTTTTAGAAGTTTGAGAGTGTTTTTCATTTTAATTTTATTAAGTAAAAAAAATAAGGGTTACAAGTGTCATATTTATTCATAATACTACAGTTTAGTATTATACACATTTAGTTTGCTTTTATACCAGAGAGTTTCTGTTTTTATATATTTAAGATAATCAGGTATTTATGTATATTTGATATTTTGGCATATAATTTTATATGGACTAACTCCTGATTCGCTTCTTCCGATGAATACTGCTTCCTTTTTCGTCTCCTTTGCGAGGAAGACGTGTCACTAACACTTTCACTGTACTTGAAATACGATTTCTAGGCATAATTCCTCTTAAAACCAAAAGAAAGAACCGATTTACGCATTCGTTACTTGTTACCGATCGGTACAAAATAGTAGTGATGCATCAAGGCGACGAACTCGAGCGGCCATGATTTTAGATAACTTCTTTAAAACTTGTACCGGTTGGGAAAAAGTTGTATACTACAAAGTGTAATGAGGGACGGCGGAGATGCGAAGGATAATACACGTTTTAAAAGACATTTAGCGCACTCGCACTTTAGGAAACTCCCGGCAAAGCAAACGGGTTGTTTCCTAATTTAGTGCTCGTGCGAAAAAATATATTCTTTTAAAACTAGTATCTTAATATACTATTTGCAAATCTTTTTCCATATTTTATTTTTTTACAAAAACAGAAGCCGAGTGCTGAATGACACGTGCCGGTGCCAGTTAAAAATTAAGTTTTGTGTAACAAACACGCCCGTCTTGAAATGGGTCATTTTGGTACACCTTCTGGATTTTTAGGAATAGGGTATTTTTAAAATTCTATAAGTATAGAAAAGGGGGTATTGTACCCGAAAAGGGGGTACGTCTGGCAAACCTAATTAGTAGATAAAATAATTGCTGCTTGCAGCAGTTAGTTTCAGAGAAGAAAACGTGACCACAATATTACAGGTATTTTTGTTGTTTATACCTTACGTACCTAGCTCTAAACATCGCCCAAAATGAAGAAAAAAGACTTTTTACAAACATAACCTTAAACAAAAACACCGACGGGAATCAAACCCGGGCCGCCGTATCACACACAGCATCTAACCACTGAACCGCCAGAGCACTTGAAAGCAATTCATTGCACTGTCAGACAAGTAGACATTTCCGAGACCCTGGTCACAGTCCTTCAAAGTTGCGCGCGCATTACATTGTTGACAAACACCGTATTTTTATGGTCCAGCGAATTATTTTCAGGCGGTTTCGTAGTTCAGTGGTTGAATGCTATGTTTGATACGGCGGTTCGGGATCGATTCCAATGGCAAGACATGCTTTTTTTTTAAGTTATGTTTGCAAAGCTTTTTTCTTGATTTCGGCCATGCCTTGGGTGCGCCCCGAAGCGAGCGGAGGGCCATGCGTGAAATGTAAAACATCTCTGAAGGCCTGTGACCCGGACCACGCAACGGATTGTGTAAAGACATGGGTAAACTGAGGGCCATGCGTTCTTGGCCAGAACGGATCATGACAGGCCACCGTGAAGAGATGTTAATCGCACCAGGATTAGAGGCAAGCAAGTTGTGTTCCTCGTGATTTTTACGTATCATTGTTTATACAGTCAGATTGGGGAAGCACATATGGAAATTTCGTTCTATATAAAAATAAACGGATAAAACCGATTCTTGTGGGTTGGCCACCGAACATTAATAGACTAGAAGATTCACTCTAAGCCCCCCCCCAGCATTCCCCTCTTTGCCCCGTTGCGGAACCTGGCGAAATGGTGGTTAACCGCTCAGGCCTCGTGTCACGCCATTTTGTCTAGCGTCTGGCATCTCGTTTTTGTAAGCGCTACATCAAAAGTGCAGACCGAGAGTGGATTGGATCTTCTAGTCTCTTGTTAATATTCGGTGGCCTGGCCTTGGCTGAATCTAATTTCTTGGAAATCTACGGCTCGTCAAATGTAATTCTGTATCCCTCTTCCCTTTCGTATATAGGGCAAATATTGCATGTGCTTTCATTCAATAAAACTGTTTTTGGTGCCAGCGCCTCTCCACAGGCCCTGTTGAACGACTATTCTTATAGACAATATAGGTGCTTTCTAGAGGACCATAGATGTGAAGTGAACTCGCATCTGGTAAATAAAATCGCTGAACCTACGTTTTTCTTTTTCAAATATACGGACGTTAATTAACTTTTCGATTATTCATAGAAGAGTGAAGAATATAACGACTTAAATATGATGTAAATAAATAGAAAACATTCTTTAAAAATTTAAAAATATATTACAAAACAATAAGTTAATCTTTACAAATAATAGTAACGTTAAAACTACGTGCATCTCTTTGATACACTACAAGATCTGCTAACTATATACATAACATTTTTTTATTGATTTTTCTCCAAACTAACAAAAAATTTTATAATGTGTTTTTTTGTTGTTCTAACTAATGTATAAAGTATTAATTTACAACTACAAAATAATATAAATTTGGATATAGGGGGCACCTCCGTATCTTAACAGTGCAAGATTTAATAATTGCCCATCTCCCTAGTTTTATATTAAATATCAAAAATAAGTTACAAAAATTGTATATTCTTTAAGCATAAAATGAAAAATTTCGAAATATGGGCAACAAACACTGACCAGTATTTAGAGTGATTATTATTAATATGCTCCATTCTCATATTTTAAAAATATAACTAACTATTCATTATTGCTATGAAAGGGATTTCACAGAAAATATCAGATAAAACATCCAATCTAAAAACCTTCCACGATCCAATTGCTTAATTCCAACATATTTTTTGGTATATTTAATTCGTCCCTTGTAAAACTAACGATAACAAATATCTTAATACATAATACCAGTCATATGATGTTCAGTGAAACTTTAACTCCATTATTACATATAAAAAAAGCATCCTATATGTTAAGTTCCATTAATTCATTTATAAAATAATATAGAAACGACTGATATAAAAAAAAATACTAATAATGCCAATGAATGGATAACATATGAAAGGAATGAACATTAGAAAAATGTAGCAATACTATTAATGATCCATAAAATATACAACGAACTTAGATGTTTGCATTTGGTGCTATTGTCAGGTATTTATATATAAACGCCATAAAAGGGGATAAAAGATTTTATTATGTTTAATATATACATATTATCTTCTGATAAAAGATGGTGGATGAATACATTTTTGGCAGCACACATTACAAATCTTTGGAGGACCACGTAGTCAAAAATTGTTGGATATAGCATTCAATTTCGAAAAACAAAAAGTTAACTTATCATGTTATCAGTATCCAATCGTCAGTGCTAACAATAAACTGGCTGAAAATAAAAAAATTACTCAATATTTTAAAATCTAATTTGAAATATATTTGAAATATATATTCGGTGGAAACATTTGGTAATGTCAAAGTACTTCCCTTCATAAATACAGAATTAATGATTATTTATTTTCTTTTTTCCACGTTAGCCGCAAAAGCACTCACTGTACATACATTAACAGCATCAGAAGAAAATTTGGCTCCATTAATTTGCGGCGATAGTTTTTAAACGGCGCGGCGAAAATTGTTCTTTTAATCTGCTGGGAAAGCACGAGGGAGTAGATCTTTCATTCAAATTTTAAGAGACACATTTCTAATCCATTTTGAGAAAATGCAACAAATTATTGTAGAAGTAATACAGAAAGAAGCGTTAATCGAAACTGATATGGTTTGTAATATTATGCGCATGTAGTTACAAAAGATCAAACAAATAGCTGCTTTCAAATAAAAAAAAATATTTCTTATCATTAGCATTATATGGCGTATTTTTTACTGGACCGCCATGTTCAAATAGCTGGAAGAGTATACTACTTTCCAGCCTATGACTATTATTTTAATTGGTGTAGCAATACATGAAACGAATTATTATATTAATTGCCCTCTTTTTCTATAATTTCTAATTTCAAAATAAGTATTTGTTATATGCCCACATATAAAAGAAATCAATGAAAACATCGCTACAAATGAAGAATGTGTCTCTTCGATCAAACATGCAACATCAAAT
>MU185807.1:70692-103906 GCA_016904865.1 Pissodes strobi | reverse complement strand
AACTTAGAATATTTCCAAAAAACATCAGGAACTATAATTGTTACAAATTGGCGACCAACGTGTTTTTATGTAGTTTACATAATTAAAGTGGCTATCTTATTGGTTAGTAAATTTCTTGCTGGAAATTTTTGTTAGCTGATACTCAGGAATTTGGTGATCTGATCCTTACAAAGTTTTTCGTGGTTTACTTTTGACTTTTATTATTGCATTTATTGAGTATTATTGATTACTATTTGATTTTTATTATTGCGTTTATTGATTATTGATTGCTTCTGAATATTTTATTTTGAAATTAAGTACTGGTGCAAATACTTTTATTATACCATATTTTCTTGCAATTTTTGTCACGATGGATGTGCATAGTTTGAAAAGTAATGAATTAACGTACGAATTAGAACTTAGGCAAGTTGAAAATGCTGGTAGTTTGAATGTTGATGAGAAAAGGAAACTCTTACGTGGTTGTTTCAAACAAGAATCGGTTAATCGAAGCTTTGTTGATCCGACTAACAACAAACCTTTTGAGAAAGATATTAAAGGCGCGTTAGAGACGTATAATGATTTAGTACAGTTAATAGATAAATTTTCGGGTTTGATTTCGGAGAGAAAGAAATTAGAAGACAGGTTAACACATCTTTCAAATAGGGTGTCTAGATTATTGCCTAGTAATGATCTGCAGATTACTGAGAAACAACATTTAATGACTAAAATTCTTAGTTTAGAGGGTGATTTTGCATTTAAGTTAGATAACCTACAAACCAGTGCTCAAACCTCTACTCCTACTCATGTATCTCCTGCAGTTGCTATTCCTCCTGTACCTTCAGTACAAAATAGACAATATGTAGCGCCTTATAAATGGAACATTAGTTTTACCGGTTCTACAGATGAGGAATCAGTTCTTTCTTTTCTCGAAAAGGTAGAAGAGTTTAGAGTTAGTCGAAATGTTACGAAGGATGACTTGTTTTTATCTGCTTGTGATATATTTAAGGGTCCTGCTTGGACATGGTTTTCTGCAAATAGGCATAACCTAAATGATTGGGATGAAGTAGTTCAAAAATTAAAATCTGATTTTTTACCTTATTTTTATGAACAAGATTTATTATTGGAAATTCAAAACCGTACTATGGGTAATAACGAAAGAATCACTCTGTATATTGCTTCTATGGAATGCCTTTATCGGAAACTATCTAGTGTACCTTTAGAAAAAGTAAGAGTTGATCAAATTCGTAGGAATCTTTTACCATTCTATATAAATCAGTTAGCTTTGATGGAAATAAATACTATATCTGAACTCACTACTTTATGTAAAAGATTGGAAGAATCTAGGTCATGGTCAGATAGATACAAGCCTCCTCCTTCAAATAAATCAGGTCTTTTGGAACCTGAATTAAGTGCGGTTACATCTGGCACTTCGACTGGTTCTGGTTTTCAAGTTGTTTCTAATACCTCTGGCTTAGATAGTGCTAAATCGTGTTGGAATTGTGATAGAGTAGGGCACATTTTTGCAAATTGTCGTTGCCCTAAAAGAATTTTTTGCTATGGCTGCGGTAAGAAAAATATCACAATAGCTAAATGTTTTTCGTGTTCAAAAAACATGAATCGAGGTGGCGATACTCCTCAAACGAATATCGTCACCATTCAAAATCAAGACGAAAGCTCAACGTCACAAGAGACAAATGTGAAAAAGACGAACAAAAACAAAAAGAAAGCAGGCACAAAACAGTAATAGCAAGAAATTCACAGGAATGGCAAGTATGGTTAGGTGTAGTTAATGATTTTGTGAATTCTAAAAATAATGTGTCTGTTAGTCCGATTTTCTCAAGGAAAGATAATGATACCCGACCATATGTAACAGTATGTGTGAATGATGTAAATATTTTGGCTTTGGTCGATAGTGGTTCG
Organism: Pissodes strobi; assembly: GCA_016904865.1. Classification (NCBI taxonomy): domain Eukaryota; kingdom Metazoa; phylum Arthropoda; class Insecta; order Coleoptera; family Curculionidae; genus Pissodes; species Pissodes strobi. The sequence continues at coordinate 102,007 of MU185807.1, read as the reverse complement.
AACAACTGCATCTTGGGTTCAGCAGGTTTTTCGCTTCTTAGAAAATTAAATTTAAAAATAAATTATGATTCTATTCTTAATGTATCTACTGCCGATGGAAAAATCCAAGATTATTTGGGATATGTAACCTTACCAATCAGATTAAATGGGATTTGTCGTAACATTAAAGTCTTAATCATTCCTAGTGTCATTCATGAACTAATTTTAGGAATTGATTTTTTAAAAATTTTTAAAGTTAAAGCCGATTTTGATAGTTTAACTTATGACAGTAAAATCTTAAATTGTAGTACAATAAGTTCAGTTTTAAATAAAGATGATTTATCTCAAGTACAAACTGAACAACTTAATCATGTCATTGGCTTATTTAAAAATATTCAATCTGATAATAAATTAGGTTTAACTAATGTTATGCAACACACTATTGACACTGGTGATACGAAACCAATTAGACAAAGGCAGTACCCTCTTTCGCCCAAAATGCAGGAACATCTTAATAAGGAAATTGATGAAATGTTAAAACTAAATATTATACAGCCTTCAAAATCTCCTTGGTGTAGTCCTCTTTGGTTGGTCCCAAAGAAGTCAGGGGAATTTAGGGTAGTTTATGATGCACGTAAAATAAATGCGTATACTGTAAAAGATTCATATCCTATGCCAAGAATAGATGTTATTTTGTCGAAATTAAGAGATGCAAAATATCTCAGTTCTTTGGATTTAACGAAAGCTTTTCATCAAATTCCTTTAGAGCCAGCTTCTCGTCCAAAAACCGCGTTTGCTGTATATGGTCGTGGACTTTTTGAATATAGAGTCATGCCTTTTGGTTTAATAAATAGTGCTGCAACTATGCAGCGAACTATGGACTTAATTCTTGGACCAGATTTAGAGCCGTATTGTTTTGTTTACCTTGATGACATCATAATTGCCAGCCCTACTTTTGAAATCCATATTAGGACCTTAAAAGATGTTTTTGAAAGATTAAAGAATGCTAATTTGACTATTAATTTGGAAAAATGTAAGTTTTGTCGCCCTTCCTTATCATATCTTGGCTATGAAATTGATAAAAATGGTTTACATACGAGTGAAGATAAAGTAACCGCGGTTAAAAATTATCCGGTACCTAAAAATACAACCGAGATTAAACGTCTATTAGGATTAGTTGGATGGTATCGTAGGTTTATTAAGGATTTTGCATCCATTTCTTCACCGATTACTGATTTGTTAAAGGGTAGGAAAAAAGGACAAGCAATTGCGTGGACACCAGAAGCTGATGTCGCTTTTCTTGAAATTAAAAAACGGTTAACTGGAGCCCCCGTGCTTGCAAGTCCTGATTTCTCTAAGCCATTTTTTATTCAAACTGATAGTAGCGATACAGGTATGGGAGCAGTGCTTTTCCAAGAAGAAGAGGGTTTCGAACACCCCATAGCATATGCTAGTAAAACTTTGAATAAATGTCAGAGAAAATACTCAGTTTCTGAGAAAGAAATGCTTGCTCTTATATTTGGTATTGAACAATTTCGTTGCTATGTGGAAGGTACTTCTTTTACTGTAATTACTGATCATTCTGCACTTATATGGTTACATAATATGTCGAATCCTACCGGTAAATTAGCAAGATGGGCATTAAAACTTTCCCAATTTGATTTTAAAGTTATACATCGTAAAGGTTCTCTGAATGTGGTTGCTGATGCACTATCTAGAGCTGTCTCTCCCTCTGGAGACAATTGTGATATTTCTGTTTTTGATCTGTCTTCAATCGAACCTGATAAGTGGTATAATGATATGATTGTTAAGGTTTCTAATGCTCCGAATCTTTATCCTACTTTTTGTGTTAAAGATAACGTACTATATAAGCATATCTTTAATTATCATGGTATCACTAGCAATCTCAATGAATGGAAAATTGTTATACCTACGAAAAACCGTAAAAGTATTTTAAAGCTATTCCATGACAGTGAGAGTGCTGGACATTTTGGTATATCTAAGACTTTGTCTCGAATTTTGTCTTTGTATTATTGGCCGAGTATTCGAAGGGATGTTTATCGTTATGTGAGGGCGTGTAATGTTTGTCAAGCAAATAAAAGTCCTAACAAATCAACGCCAGGTCTTATGGGAAGTTGTAGGGAGATAAATTTTCCATTCCAGATGCTTTCGGCTGATCTTTTGGGTCCATATGTCAGGTCCAAACAGGGTAACCGGTATGTCCTGGTAGTTGTAGATTGGTTTACGAAATTTATGTTGGTTCATCCTATGAATAATGCAACTGCTAAGAACATAACGAAATTCTTAGAAAATCAAGTATTTTTAATTTATGGAGTTCCTCAAATTTTTTGTTGTGATAATGGTCCACAGTTCATTAGTAATGAATTTAAAAATCTGTTAAAAAATTATAATGTTCAAAAAATCTTTTATAATTTAAGGTATCACCCTCAAGCTAACCACACGGAAAGAGTTAACCGAGACATCACGCGTTGCATTAGATCTTATATCCATGACAATCACAAGGATTGGGATTTAAGCATTTATAAAGTTAGTCAGGCAATAAGAACAGCAAAGCATGAAGTCACGGGTTACTCTCCGGCATTCTTAACCTTTGGCAGAAATGTTCCAATTTCGGGGGATTACTATGGTAAGGTTTCTCAAAACGAAAATAATATACCTTTAGTTACTGAAAATAATCAATATACTAACGATTTACAAGAACTTCCTAAACTTTTTGTCGATATTAGGAATAAAATAAAGGCATACCATAGTAAAAATTCTAAACATTATAATCTGAGAAAACGGGATGTTTGTTATCACGTTGGTGATAAACTTTGGAAAAAGAATTTTAAGTTATCTGATGCCCCTAATGACTTCACGGCAAAATTTGCGCCAAAATATATACCATGTGTGGTACATAAGGTTCTTTCTAATGTAGCTTATAATTTGAGGGACATGGATGGTAATGACCTTGGTAACTGGCATATTAGCGACTTAAAAGAAAATTTCTCTAACAGTGATGACGAGGAATCTATTGATGGTAATATTGATACATAATGAAAGTCAATTTTGTTTAGTCTGTTTGGAAATATAATTTTTGCAAGTTTTCTCTTATGTTATCTTACAATTTTCTATAGCCTGGTTGTGTTTTTCATTGGTGGTATTGTCTATCTGCGCATAATATCGTTAGTAGATAGCAATACTGTGGGTTAGTTGGTGGGAATAACTATTTTTTATAAATTCTGTGTATTTCAGTTTCCAGAATAGTCTGACAAATATCTAGGTCAGACACCTACACTCAAAATTACTTAATTGTGACTCTTGAATATATTGTTGTGTATCTAATGTAATATAAATTTGAGTGTATGGTATATTTTTATTGTCATATTGTGAGAATATTATAACATCTTTATCAACATCTCTTCGTATCCTTGTGTTTTTGATCACAGAGATAAAATCTTTGGTGGTTTTGTGTATCTGTACTTAAAATTTTTGGGTTTTGGAAAATTCTGTGTATTTCAGGTACTGGAATGGTACAGACACATAAGGTTATGGAGTAACTTATCTGATTTTGACTTTTTGGGACAAATCATCTGTAACTACTGTCATACTTTACCTACTTGTGCACTTATCTGGCTGTTTGCTTGGTAAGGTATTATCTCGTTTTGACGTTTTTGGAGATGATTGTCCATACCTATTTTGAGTTTGATACATGGATGCCTTGCCGTGTGCTTGTCTGTGTATGTTATGATTTTGAGTTTGATACATGGATGTCTTGTCGGTTGCTTGGCTGTGTATGATTTGATTTTGAGTATGATGAAGATAATTGGTTATATCCATTTGTTGTACTGTATATACGTTATCTTGCTGTTTGCGTTAACGTATGTTACTTTTTTGGTTTTGATGGATGTAATTATCTTTGTCTATTTATGGTACTTTGAGTTATCTTGCTATTTGGATTAACGTATTGTATCATATGTAATTTTGCCTTTTGTGTTCACGCATCTAACTAGATCTTGACTTCGAGATATAATCATTTATATCTATATTTTCTTTACTTTGCGTTATCTTGCCGTTGGCGTTAGCGTATTGTATCTTATGTCATCTTCAGTTTTGCGTTGACACATTATACCGATTTTGACTTTGAGGGATGTAGTTATCTATAGCCATTTATCTTGCCTTATGTTATCTTTCCGTTTCTGTTTACATATACTACTTAATTTTGACTTCGGTAGATATAATTATTTATATCTAGATTTTCTTTACTTTGCGTTATCTTGCGATAAAGCATCGTATCTTACGTCATCTTGAGTTGTATGTTGGAGCATCTTACCGGATTTTGTCATGAATGGATGTAGTTAGCTATATCTATATGTTTTTCCCGATTATGACTTTTTGGGTATCTCCCAATTTATAGGTTTAGTTTCTAAATTTTTAATAGTCGGCTGGGAAGTGTTGGGAGCTTCTTTGGTCTCAGAACCCTTTGTACAACTTTTATAGTTACCTCACCTGGGTGGAGAGTGGGTTCATGGGGGGTGAGTGCTTGGCGGAGTGCGTTTAAAACACCATTCCACATAGCTGGGGCTCACTACTGTGTCCTTGCAAACTCCACAACCGCATACTTTGTTATTCTGGGAGACAAAGAGGCTGTGCCACTTACTGGAACACCCGCATAATGTTTCGCTTTAGGTTTAGTTTCTTTAAATTTCAGCCTGGTGGAAGCTATATTCTACTCCCTTATGTTAGTGGTTATTTGGGTTACAATTTTTAATAATATTATCATGAATCTTTAGGTTTTTTGTTTTGTACCACTTTTCAGGGGACATTACTGGTTTGTGTGGTTTTGGACGCTCTACGAGTTTTGAGCGAGGATTCCTGATTCATTTCGATTGAGGTTGGTATACGAGGTTGCTCCGAAGATATAGGATGTCTACGCAATACCAACTTGGGTGCTTCTTCCAACTGACGTAAGTCTCTCAGTGCTTTGCCCATTTTAAATGATCAGGATACTTTCTCACTTCTATCGGGGATGCTCTACGATCATACGGATTTGTGGTGTCATCTGAAATCAGATTTAGCATAGTTTGTGGTGGTATCCACACTGGCTAATTCTTAGGCTTTGGCCTTTTTGTTTTTGCTTATGATGCATTTCAAATTTTTCTTGATATTTGGGTGAAGGTTGTGATTAACTTTGAACTTGAGAAGTAACTTAGTCGAAAGTTCTTGAATTTTTTGGTTTACAGTTTTCTTATAGATGGTGCTAAGCTATGGAGCGCACTTTATAAAAAAAAATATAATAAAAATATATAAAAATAAAAAGTGACTTAGCAGATCTACTTGGTTTTTTGGCATTCATTTAGTTTGTGTTAGGCTTTTGATCCGCACTTAGAAGTGACCTAGCAAAGTTTTTAGTTTGTGTTAGGCTTTTGATAAGCACTTGTGAGTGACCTAACGAAATTAAGTTTTTTTTTGGAGTATCTGTTGTTTAGTATGGGTATGTTTTGGTTAATAATGATAGGAATTTTTCTAATGTTTTTATTCAAGTTTTCAATTTCCCTACTTCTCTAAGTTTTACGAAAAGTTTTCAAACAAGTTTTCAAACTTTTCTTACCGGGTGGAGGGGGTGTGTAACGAAATAATTCGTTACATGGTTTTTTCAGGTTTTAAGATTTTTATATTGCAAAGTGATTTTTATGCAAATATACATGCGATTTGGTTTCGGTACCTAGGTAGGATTTCGCTAGAAGTTAGATCTTTTGTACATAGGTGGAGTTATCATTAGAATTATAGTCGTATTGGTTTTGCGTCGTTTTCTATAAAAATATTTTTATTATACTGGCCTTTGAATAGAGGGCGATAGTAGTATTGTGATTTTAATTGATGGTCTCCCTCCTACTCCTTTGAATGCGATTTGGACCGGTTCTAAAATCGAACGGCGAACGTTGCTTTTGTCTCCAATTTCACGTCGTGAAGGTGAGAGCCATTTTTATTTTTGGTGGAATGTGATTTGGGTTTTTTTTGCACATTCTGCTTTTAACTGAACAAATTTATTTCTTTGTTTTAGGAGTGTCTTAAAGACAATTTTCAGGTTCTAGAGGGATTTAGAATCAATGATTTAGACGACAATACTTTGATTTATTATAGATTTCTAATCTAGATTTAGAAATTGTATTCATCATTGTTCCAGGTCATCTTGGGTTTTTTTTAAAGTATTGCCGAATAAATGATCTTAGTGGACCCTCTACTCAATCTATTTTAGTATATTTATCGTAAATTTCGTTAACTTTTACAGGAACATTTAACTGCGTAGTTCGAGTTAACAAGGAGAATTTTTAACTAACCTAACGTTATTACCGATTTCTGTTGGTCTTTTGTGTTTTTAGCTAATTCTTGGTTCTGATCCGCCACTTTTAAAAGTCGGGTACCCGACTCAGGCCATTGCCAAATTTGCTGAGAGACGGAGATTTGCCAAAGAGACCTCCAGTTCACTGCCGGTAGAGGTTTTGGGAAATTCAACTTTCTAAAGGTCTAAGGTGAGTTTCTTTTATATTATTTCTAATTTATGAAATATCATATTGAATTTTTTTGAGAACTCACCTTGGATTTTTTTTTTCTTGCCTCTACCGACAGTCGACGGTGAATTTATAATTTTTCCATCTTTGTAAACCTAGCTCCTTGTTAACTTATAGCTAAATTTGCTCGGTTTATTTTTGCTTGTGGCTCGTAATGCTCACTTTGACGAATGAAATGGGAGAACAGTGACATAATGTGAAATGTCGATCAGCTCTGTATCGTGATCTTAGCACATACAGTTTTGTTATCGCATAAATTTGACTTAGGAAGAATTTGCATATTTATTAATTTGTAATTTTGAAGTAATCATATTTCTATCAATTTTTGACTAGTATTTAGCTTATTTTTTAGAACTTTTCTTTTAAATAAACTTTTTTGGGGACTTTTCATTCATTTGGCACTTATTTAAAAGTGTGCTTAAGTTAAATTTAATCATTATATTTTTTTTTGAAGTAAACTTGAGTATCAGATTCATTGACGAATCTTGTATCTTTAAACTTAGTTTAATTATTCATTAATGATCTTGTATTTCGGAACATAGTGTTATCAGATTCATTGACGAATCTTGTATCTTTAAACTTAGTTTAATTATTCATTAATGATCTTGTATTTCGGAACATAGTGTTATCAGATTCATTGACGAATCTTGTATCTTTAAACATAGTTTAATCCTTCATTAATGATCTTGTAATTTGCAACATAGTTTTATCAGATTCATTGACGAATCTTGTTTTTTTCTTTTAATCATAGTTTAATCCTTCATTTACAAATCTTGTAATTTTTGATCGTAGATTTAATTTTTAAGTAAAAGAGTTTGAAATATTTTGATGAGATTGTTTCAATTACTGTTCACTATTGTTCATTTTTTTGCTTAATATCAACCAACATTCTGGTCTAAAACAAGTTTTTTTCTGTTTGCATATTTTCACGGAAATTGGTCAAAGAGCTTGGATTGATAATCAAGCATCAACCGAGTGTACCATTGCAGCATTAGACGTATCAGCTCTATAAGACGTTTATGCCCTCTGATGTTATCCTTACTCATATAGACCTAACAAATAACAGGCAATTGGAGAAAAAGGGAACGAGGTGAAGAGAAGTGTGTCCAACCAGGGTTGAGCGTCTAAGCTAAGTATTTTATTTGCAAACGTAAAAAATCACTGCTGGATCAGAATTTTTTTTTGGTTTTGACTAGTTTCAAAAATTAATATTTTAATTGTTTTTTTTTTTTAACATCAATTTAATTCTTCAACTCTGTTCAACAAAGTTATAATTTGGATTGTTAATTTTAATAATATTTATTGAAATAAAATTATTGTAAATTTGTTTTTAAGAACATTTTTTATTTCCGGCGAGAACGAGATTCTGCAGTTCTCAACGTCTATCAAGTGATTTTTGTTAGCTTTTAAGCTTTTATTGGTGATACTTGACAGTTCTTTGAGAGTTGAGGAATTTCTGGCGCCCAAGAAAAAAATCCTTTCTAACCAATAATATACACTCGCGACCTATCCGGCAACTTAGAATATTTCCAAAAAACATCAGGAACTATAATTGTTACAAAAGGAGGTCAAAACCAGCGGTTCTACCTGATAACGATTATGGCCTTATTACCGACAAAATACCCAATATGACAGAAAGCGAATTTAATAATAAAAAAGATGAATTTTAAAAAAAATTAAACAAAACGCCAGATGAAATTAGTCACTTGGAAGATATAAAGCTAGTAGCCATCAGCATTGGCTTCAAGAAAGGGCAATAAGAATTACGGCATCAAATTTTGGAAAAAGTTCCGCAGCTACGGAAAAGCACTTCCTGCGCAACACTGTAAAAAATCTTATTTATTCTATTTTTTTTGGAAATATAACCACTAAACACGGAAAAGATTCCGAGCTTATTGCTCTCACACAACTAGAAGAATTTCTTAAAATGAAAATTCAAAGATGTGGGCTCTTTATAGATAAAAAAAATAATTTTCTCGGGGCTAGTTCAGATTGAATTATCGGCCAACATTTTATGGTCGAAATAAAATGCCCCAGTTCCATAAAGGACATGACCGTAGAAGAAGGCATAAATACATGGAAAATCAAGTATGCTAAATTAGATCAAAACAAATTAGTTTAAAAAAAACTCATGAATATTTTTACCAAGTACAGGGACAACTGGCAATTACTGGCAAGGAAAAATGTTATTTTTGTATTTGGACAAGAAAAAACTTTTTAACAGAAGCGGTAAGATTATTGATTATTCCCAGGTTAAATACCAAATTATGAAAAAATATATAGAGTGTATACATAAAGTATGGAACAAATTAATTATTTAATAATCCAACATGATTTCAGGTATATTTCGGGTTTCTTTTATATCTTAGGGTTTAAATTTTACGACGTGTTAAAATAGTCCATTTTCAAATATAAATATTTTGTTAATAGTTGAATATAGATATGGGACATTTTTAAATTCAAATTCATTTATTCATGCCAATATCTTATACTGCTTATACACGTCAATAGGGTATATAAAGTTTGAAATTAACAAGTTAATAATACAATTTACAATTTAAAATTCGTTGGAAATAAATTCATCTATTGAGTAAAACGCTTTATTTATTAATACATTCTTAACACTGGATTTGTAAGTTTTGTAGTCCATGAAAAAGATAAAAAAAATTCTGGAAAATCTAGTATGTAATATTATACAGTGTTTCATTAAAAAAAACTTCTTAATGAATTGCCCTATATACATAGAAAATTTATATGACAAAAGTTGCACATTGTATAATTATAACATACTTACCTTACTTAGATACATGCGCGAGGAAACGTTTTGGATCATTAAATAATGAATTTGTTCAATATTTTATATCTTACTGTATATTTTTTAAATTTTCAGAGACCAGAAATTTTGGGATGACATGTTTCCAAAATTAAAATCATTTTATTTCGAATGTTTAATGCCACAACTAATTGATCCTCAACATCCAAGAGGCCTGCCGATAAGAAATCCACAAAGAGACTTTTAAATAAAGTAAAATATTTATAAAATTTCTAACACGACTTCTATTTCATATTTTCTGGATATTTCCATTCCGGTCGGTAAAAAATAGAAATGTTTAAATATCTTCAAGTTGCGCTTTAAAAATTCGGTCCCCAGCTAGAAATTTTTGGGCTTGTATCAGTACGGTGACCAGATTTTGCAGTTTAACGCTTTATTTAAATATTCTGACAGTTTGTGCTAAGCCGGTAGATATAAAATAACAATGAACTTACCCTTTGCGCTATGACAGGCCTTGTCTCTAGAAGGTTTTGATTCTATGTTTTTTTTAAATCAAGATTGTGACTAATATAAAATTAAAGTAGGTACCTTACCTACAAATTGAAATAAATAAAATAAATTAAAATTAAATACATTTATAAACAGGTTTTATTTAAATGTTCTAAAAAGAAGAATATAAACTTTAAATTAAATCAAACCCATCGATTTATTACATCATGTATATCATATTATATAGTGCTTCAGTCGAGACTAGTCTCGGTCTCGTCTCGTCTCGTCTCGTAATTCGAGACCGATACCGAGACGTGACTAGGAATTATAACTCGAGACCGAGACTTCTAGGTTCGAGACCGAGAGTCTCGTCACGTCAGTCTCGATAGTCTAGTGTCTCGAGTGTTGAAATAAAAATAATTTATAAGTAGGATAGTACGAAAATAATGGTTTATTTTTTTTTTAATTATAGGTAGGTAATGTACAAAAAATAAAAAGCAGTTAAGTACACGAAAATCAAAGAAATCTAGGAAAATATGCACGTATCTAAAGTACAATTTACTAGTTGCCTACCTACATTAATGAGTACCTAACACAAAAAAAATGTTTTCAAAACAGGTCTAAATTATAGGTAACGTACAAACGTAAAAAAAATATAAGTACACCAAAATCAAAGAAATCTAGGAAAGTACGTAGTACAGGGTGTCCCAAATTCGAGCCTCATGATTGGGATCTCGGAAACTAGAAGATATACAAGGTCGGTTAAATGGAAGCAAACTCGCGCAATTTGATGTTGATCAAAATGCCACCTTTAAAGTTTTAAAATTCCGAAGATTTTTGGATAAAAACGAATATATTTGCGATTCCATTTTTATGATTTAATGACTCTATTTGAATAGATATATCAAAATAAATTTGACATTCTAATTACTACTTTTTCTGTCCTACAAGATGCTTTTATCAGATTTTCAAACCGACGTTTCGTCTTCGAGCTGCCATCATTAACTTTGTTTTTTTTAAATACGACCCTGGATTTTCTATTACAGATTTTAAGAGCTTCTAAGGTCCCAAAACCAATGATGTATCGAACTTGTTCGAAAAATTCATATTAATGGCATTTTTCAAAAGAACTCATGTGGTATGAGGAAATCATTAAAATGATTTTTTTCGAGAACGTGCGATACATCATTCGTTCTGCTGGCACATCAGAAGTTCTTAAAATCCACTAATTTCTGTCTCCCTCTAACACATGAGTTCTTATGGAAAATGCCAATACTACGAATTTTTTCGAATAAGTGCGATACATCTTTGGTTTTGAGACCTTAGACGCTCTTAAAATCCGTAATAAAAAATCCAGGACCGTATTTAAAAAAACAAAGTTAATGATGGCAGCTCGAAGACGAAACGTCGGTTTGAAAATCTGATAACACCACCTAGAAGAACAGAAAAAGTAGCAATGAGAATGTGGAATTTATATTTTTATATCTATTCAAATAAAGTCATAAAAAAATAAAAATAAAATCGAGAATATTCGGTTTTTCCAAAATCTTCGGAAGTATTTGGTATTTTTAAACTTGTAAGGTGGCATTACCTCCATTTAACCGACCTTGTATCTCTTTTAGTTTCCGAGATCTCAATAATGAGGCTCGAATTTCGGACACCCTGTACAGGGTTATTGGTCATATTTTCACCGCCCATCTAGCTACCCTGTAATCCTGACCTAACTCCCTTAGATACCTTCCTTTCGGGTGCTCTAAAAATCAAAGTAAATTCGTTAAATAATTTAAACATAAATGATATAGAAAACGTTATTAGGCAAGAAATAATGAATATTAACAACTACGATCAAGCCTCGATTCATGGTGCTTTGGAGAAATTGAAGTGGGTCTACAGATTGAAGAAAATGGGGGCCATTATGAGCATTACATCGTTAATATCCCAATTTACTTTGAGTATAGGCTCAAACTAACCCAAACTCAACCGTAAAAAGAAAAGAATGAAGGTAGTATTTCTTTTGCCATTGTGTATTAATTTCCTATAAAAGAAAGCTATTAGTAACATAAGTTTCAATTTCCTTTCAAATTTTATGACTTGCTAAGCAAAAACGACCGACAATAATTATTGGTATCGATATACGAAGCTTAGAAAAATATTTTTTATATTCAAATCAAAATAATTCAAGAATAGTTGGAAGGTAGGTAGAGGATATGGTATATGAAACATGCCTAGAATATTTTGAGGAATCCAAAATTCGAATAATACATAGGGTGTTTCGTTTAATTTTTTTTTAAATGTATGTATGTTTGGTTTATTACTTACTTATGGGACACCCGGGATATGAAATGTCAATTTTAAAAGAAACTACATCCAACTAGCTACATTATTTGTATTTAATATATTTTTTAAAGTTTAAAATAAAATAACTAATAGATGGGCAGTGAATATATAACCAATAACCCTGTACGTTTCTAAAGTACAATTTACTAGTTGCCTACCTATATTTATGAGTAACCCAAAAAAGAATCATAACAGGTCTTATATAGTTTATAATAATTTCAAATTCACCCACCCGCCGCCGGGGATTTACCTAAAAACTCTAGACTATCCAGAGACGCGTTACTATGCAGAATATTTCGATTTTAATATGCATTTTAGTTTATTTTTTCTTATAAAAAAAGTAGTTTACTTATATAGGTAGGTATGTTAGAAGTAAACTTAATCCTTTCAAACAGAATGCTTCACTTGCAGCCAATAGCCAATAATCTTTCTGCTCACTGCCAGGTTCATTTACAATCATTTACATTTTCTGCTCAGGAATGCGCGTCATGAAAGAGTTCTTACTTTTACTTTCGAAAATATAAAATATTATGTAGAGGAGACTATTCTGACAACAGTGACTACTCTACTCTATGATATCTTTTTTACTTGCCAACCTCCCTACCAATTTTGTTACCTCTATAAAGATTTTTTTGTGACTTTTTTGTTTAAATTAAATATGCTTAGAAAAATCGACACTTGAGGTGAGTGAGGTTATTAAAATTATTTATCTGAAAAAAAAACTCAAAAATCTAATTATTATTCAATAACGTGGTAATATCCCAAAATAGGTTGAATTTATAATACCGATTCTTGGAAATGTTTAAAAAAAAAAAGAAATTTTTATTGAAGTGCACGAGACTCTCGGCGAGACCGAGACCGAGACTAGAATATGTCTAGTCTCGGCGAGACCGAGACGAGACTGAAAGAACCGAGACCTTGCGAGACCGAGACCGAGACCTCAATAGTCTCGTCTCGTCTCGGCGAGACCGAAGCACTAATATTATATCATAATTTTCATATATTATATGATATAAAAGCTTGGGCGAGATTTACTTGAGTAAATTTATTTTATCAAATAGCTAGTATATAATTTTTTTTTCTTAGAATTACTTGTGTCAAGATAAATTTACATAAGTATTGTATTTTTGTTTATTCACACAGGTAAATCTCGCGACAAGCTTTTATATCATATAAATTGTATGATGTAATAAATTGATGAATTTGATTTAATTTAAAGTTTATTTTCTTCTATTTAGAGCATTTAAATAAAAGCTTGTCTTAAAAATGTTTTTTATTTTTTAGATTTCGTTAAACATATCTCTAAAGTATTCTATTTTATTCAATGCGTCATTCTTGCATGGTCGTTAGCCTGTGACGTGACACAATTTAAATAAAAAATTTGGCTCCTCCTGAATACGGCCTACCAGCTAAAAATACAATAATTTTACATTGTCTTTGGACATATATAGGAATGTAAATTTTCAGCTTGATATAAAAATTTAAATTCAAGATTTGGCCTCCTCCTAAATACAGCCCTGTGCCAGCTCAAACACACGATAATTTTACATATTACATCGTCTTCTGTCCTAAATATGTATGCAAATTTGCAACTTGATACGACAATTTAAATTTAAGAATTGGCCCCCTCCTCCTAAGTTTACCAGCTCAAAAACACACAATTTTACATTTTACATTGTTTTCAGTCCTATACCTATACGCATGCAAATTTGTAGCTTGATACGACATTAAATTCAATATTTGGCCCCTTCCTCCTAAATACGGCCATGTACTAGCTCAAAAACACGATGATTTTACATTGTCTTCCGTCCTATAAACGTATGTAAATTTTCAGCTTAATAAGACAATTTATATTCAAGATTTGCCCCCTCTTCCTAAATACGGCCCTGTACCACCTCAAAAACACAATAGTTTTGCATTGTCATCCAAACTAAATGTGCATGCAAAATTTCAGCCCAATTGGTTGGAGATAGCTGTTTCAAAATTCAGTTGCAAGATTTGACCTAAACCAATACATAAATAAAAGCTTGTAATAAAAGTCGGTATCAACAGAGCAGTTGATATACTACGCCAATGGCTTGAGTTAATCTGTTTCGACTGCGAAATGCCGCACGTCGGTCGGCAGCTCGCGCGTCGTACGGAAAACATCACGAAATCTGTAAACGCGGGTCGCTCCGGAGTCCTCTTAAGAGGTGAAGTAACGGTCCTCTGAATTAAGTCATAAGTAAATCCTAGGTAAGATAGTTTTATGATGGTATTAACTAACTTTTTTTGTATTTACAATAAATCCTAAATCATTTAGGAGAATTATACACATTGCAAAACAGTAAAGTGCATCAGCCAAGCATGACAAATGATTGGTGTTGTTAGCTAACGGCTCCTACAGCTGTTGACCACTGCCCCCAATTAGTGTTGTAGAAACCTTTGCAAATAAATTTGCACACAATAATATGCGGAAGATATTTAGTCAAACAACTAACACCCTGTAAAGTATGCAGCTGTTTTGCAGACAATAGTCTTCAGGATATAATTTAGTCAAAACAACTTACACCCTGTAAAGTATACATCTATTTTACAGAGAATAAGGAGCCCATGATTGCAATCTTAATTAAATAGGTCCACGACCATATTAAAATATATACTGTTGGCTCACAGCCTTTTAATCGCTCAAGTGATGATAGAATTTACTGAATAACCCACGGATATCCGTCAGAAAGTATGGCCCACGGCCTTAATGCCAAATATAACACCCTGTAAAGTTTGCAGCTATTTTGCAGACAATAGTCTGCGGGTGATATTTTAGTCAAAACAATTAACACCCTGTAAAATATAAAGCTATTTTGCAGACAATAAGGAGTCAGTCCATGATTGCAATTTTAATTAAATAGGTCCACGACCATAATAAAAATATATACTGTTGTTTGTCCCTATTGGCATTGATTATTGCTACATAAACAGGGGAAATATTTTACACACAAAGTGTATCTGATTATCATTTGGCGGTAACAAGTTTGGAGTTGGCATAATAAACGATCACTTCTTAGGAAGTCAATAGCCAACTTTTAGTGTAGAAGTCGAATAGTTAGTTCCTCGACCGTAGGCTTAATCAATTAATAATTTATAATAAAAATAAAATCAAGAATTTTTTGCGAAGCCCTCGGCCTAAACCTATTCTTTTTCTATGCCCTCGGCAAGAATTTTTCGATTGAGTGCTATTTGTATGCAAATTATAAGGCCCTCGGCCTATGCATTATCTAACTCAATCTAACTAAGTCTTTGTGGAGAAGTCGAATAATTAGGTCCTCCACCATAGGCTTAACTAATTAATAATTTATAATAAGAATAATAATAAGAATTTTTTGCATTGCGAAGCCCTCGGCCTGGACGTATTTTTTTTCTATGCCCTCGGCAAGAAGAATTTTTTGATCGAGTCTATTCGTACGCAAATTACAAGGCCCTCGGCCTATGTACCTTATTTTATATTTCTCTCGGTTAGATCAACGTATTGTGCCTTACTGAAAACCTGCATGAATATGAATTTAATAAGACCTCGACTTTTATGCAAGGTTTTTTAATTATTCTAATTATTTAAAATAGCCTAGTTGTAATTAGTGAGCTTAACGTATACAAACCTCAATACAACTCACAACAACTGTACATTGTATCATTGTATGTAGATATTTGGCCTACTATATAGAAAATTGATTAACTTAAACAAGCATAAACAACCCCAAAACAACCTATCAACGACCATTTATTGCTCGTAAATATTAGGTCATCGACCTAGTCATATATAGACAATTTATTAACACTTACTTGAAGAACTGGACAATATATTATGTTCCCTTCTTTTCGACATTTTATTTCATAAACACACAAACAGAGCACGATTTTTGGACGTATTCGATGTATACGAAAAACAGAATGAGAAAGCGTTGAAGTGCGAAAGCAGGCTCGGGTTGAGGATGAAAAACTTTATGCTTTAAAAACGTATCGATGGGTATGGTGATTCAGAAACTACGATGTAATCATATCGGATGACAAGCGATGGAAAACTCTACATTTATAAATAAATAAATCTATTCTTTGAAGTAGTGATATGCGGCAGTTTAAATCAATAAACTACAAATCAAAATATTACATTTATTGTTTAACAAACTCAAACATTATTTAGTAAAAAATATTAGTTGTCGCGATTTTTTAATATTTAAAAGAAATATTAAAAAATCGCGTGGTGTAATATCAGTCATAATTAAACGATGTACAATTAGGTGTAGTATGGCTGCAGTTCCTTTTACTAATACCTAATTTATTTTAGGTACAATACAACAGTTACCAAAGAAGAGGAAATTGATATTGACCAAAATTCTCTTAATGAAATTGAGACTGAACATATTTATTCCGAAAGCGCTAATATTGACAATTTGAAGGCGATTTTGAGGACACATATCTTTTCGAGGACAGAATCGATGATTTATTCCAATGATATATCGAAACAGGCAAACATTTTAACGGAAAGCCTACCTGAAAATACACTGCTCAGAGAATCTGTGAACTCTTTTGAATGCAACATTTGCAAGAAAAATTTTAGCAGCGAAATTTACTTAAGACGTCACATTCAGAGGCACGATAGACTGAGGCCATTCAAATGTAACATTTGTGACAAATCTTTCGTCACCAAATCCAATTTAAGGCGTCACATGCAGACACATACTGAGCCTAGACCATACAAATGCAAGAATTGTGATAAGTTGTTTCGGTCAAGTTACTACTTGATGCGACATGCGCCAACTCATTTCAGCGTAAAACCATTCGAATGCAACTTTTGCAAGAAAACGTTTAGCTACGAGTGTGATTTAAAACGTCACGCCCTGAGACACAGTGGACTAAGGCCTTATGAGTGCAAGAGCTGTGATAAATCGTTTTTTTCCAGTTACGACTTGATTAGACATGAAGGGACTCATACAAGTGTGAAGTTCCAATGCAACATTTGCAAGAAAACATTTAGTGGAGCATTTTATTTAAAGAGACACTGCGTTAGACACAGTGTACTAAAGACATAAAATTGCAAAAATTTAAAAACATGAAAGTACACATGCTAACGTATAGTTATCAGTTTGTCACACAAGCAAGAATCTGTGAATTCAAAACTTCTCATTTATATTAAGCTTTTTTCTATTCGTAAAATCTGATCACGCTACTATAAGGGTTCAAAAATTATATTAAAAAGGTGATCAATATATGGTAACTTGGTTAGACGATAGCTATTTTGCATGTGTTGTAATCCCCTGTTTAATGCTACAGGATTGTTTTCCTGTGATTATGATTTAAGATTAAAGATATGTTCAACATTTTTTCTCAGTTTTGGTATTTTCATGTATATTTGAGATTCTGCAATTCTCCAATATTCATTCGTCAGCGATTTGGAGTGTATATTTATAATTAACCAGGGCTAGGGTTTCGATATAAAAATATGGACAATTGTCCAAGGCCCCGCGCTTTTTACCGGTTTCCGAGATTATATATTATGGAAATATTAATAAATCGGCATCGGAGCTTCTAAAATATTTACATGAAAATACTCTCGGTTACTAGAGGGAGGGGAGTTCACACCGATAGAAAATAGCTATCTAATTTACGAAACAATAATACTTATTAGAATTGTGGCAATTAAATACGCAATTATTGAAAGTAATATTAATAGCAAATCCGAAGATGTCGCAGGTTGATAAGACGCTACGTTTTCCAGGATACAGGCATCATTTTATCCTTCAATCGAAGTTTCAACTTCTCTCATTTTACGTAGAAGTGTATTGTGGAGAACTTACGTTCATGATAGTGTACCTGTGTGAATGATCAGCTAACTTTTTTATTTGATGTTGTTTTACCTGCCTTTTCAATAAATATCTTAGTTTACCTTATTTTAAACCAACCCCTTACTTACTGTCTCTGAAATGTCAAGCTCCACTTTGGGCAGTTTTTCAGAAGTTAGGGTTATACTCTTGCAACACGTTTTTCTTATTAAGGTTAGCAAGTAAAGATTTTATTTAAAAACAAACCTAGCACCGAAGAGTCGTGTTACAAAGCCCGGCCCCGGTAGTAGGGTCGTAGAGCGCCACCAGTTTCCCCCAACTAAACTGAAAAAGCTCCGCTGGTATTGTACGGGGTTTTTAGGCAAGCTTAACAAACAAAGAAACTCAATGCCTAAGTTAATAAAGGAAACACAATCTAGAATATAAGAAACAATCTATTTACTACTAAGTTCTTTTTTTTGAAACACAGCAATAATCCTACACTAAAATTGCAAGTTAAAGACAAAGGACTGTCAAAAGACTATTAAATTAACTAATAATTGGTACAATATAGTGATTGTACGGAGACCAATTCTGTTGTTAACACTCGGTCACGGCACATATAACAACCAGCAATATTACTCGACTTGTCAGGCGAAAAAATAAATTTGACCTTGCTAATGTCAGTTGGGTAGGAAAAGTCAGGGCTGGATTTGAAATATATATAAGTATGATTTTCCTTTAACAGAGCCGTAATATAAAATTTGAAATATCAATGGATTATGAAATATATGTATACCTTGTTGTATGAGCAGGGAATCTAAAAAATCTTCTTGGAAGAATATCTCTGGTTTGTATAAGTTCTTATTGTTTAAACACCATGGCTTTTTGCATTACACAATGTCATAAATAATGTTCGTCTCTCACAATGTCAATTATTTGACAAATACACGCCTATGGTTTCGATTTAACTCCAATAGCAATAAAATAAACCAATCGTAAAAACACGATGCCGCTGGCGGCAGTTTGACGAATTTCCTACCAAGGAATATCTTGCGCGCGGACTTGCGCAGATGCGAAAAAAAGAAGATGTGATATTGCTGGTTGTTTTATGTGCCGTGACTCGGTACTGTATGCCCTACAACTAAATGCGCTAAATACTACAATGCGAAGTGATCACTTTGATTTTACCTAAGCTAATTACGTATATGTATGCGTGCTAGTAGCTGCACCAATAGGGAACTTGACCATTTTTTTTTTATTTCTTTAATATATTTGCCTACCTATAGAGACAGCACACACCAAATATCAGCCCTCAAATCGCAATATTTAATTTGCAATAAACAGTTAAAGTTGTGACCGCAAGCTACTCATTTTAAACGACACGTGACGTCACACCGCTCGTTCGATCGGAAAGCAGTCATTGACATATTATCTTAAAATGTCAGTGAAGGCCGTATGGCATTGGCAGCCAGTAGTATTAAAATATTTAGGTTTATGACTGCTTGTCGTTGAATTGCCAGGGTGTTTGTTATAATTTGTGTTGATTTGTACTTTAATCTGTGCTTTAATATTAATAATAATAATGGAAGCTAAGACGTTCCCCGTTCTGCCGTCCGTCAGGCGCGATGACAAACGAGCTACTTGACGTCACACCCGGTCCCAGCCAAGAATGGCGCGTTACAAGAATAATTTGAATTATGCAGTTTTCATTTGCTTATATTTATTATCCAAAATTAAAAAAATAGTTTTTTTGTGAACTGGATTTCTTTTAATAGTATTAAATTATGTTTGTGAGTAATATTTTTCAAATTTAATTTTTATGCAAGTTCCCCATTATAAATATAGCAATAATAGTAGGTAGTGTTAGATGGCCACAATAATTAAATCAATGGACCCGATAAATGAATAAAAAGAATAAAATTATTGAAACTATCTTAAAGCTCGACTGTCAATGCTTGATTTATTTTAATTAAAAAAGAAAAATTAAGAGCGATTATATCAATCGGTCAGATAAACAAATGAATAAATGAAGAATAAAATTAATTAGAGCTATCTTAGAGCTTGGCGGCCAATGCTTGATTTATATTAAAAGAATAAGAGCGATTATATCAGTAGGAAAGAAAAATAAATGAATAAATAAACTTAAGCTTCTGTACGATACCGTATACCCCTTAGATCCGTCGAACTCTGGTGGAGGCGCCGGGCTCCTTTGGTACTGCTATGGCACTGGCCCCGAGGGTAGAACTAGCAGAGGACTCGGCAATAAAATTGTCCCGGAGATAAGATTGGCTGTAGTGTAGCCCGGAGATAGGATCTGTAGCCAAGTGAAAGAATTGGCCCGGAGATAGGACTTGTAGTCACGTAATAGAAACCTGTAATAACCCAATACGCATTAGACAAAGCCCCTTACTTTAATGGAAAAATTATAGCCCCCCTTGTATAAATATATTTTCTTTATAAAACAAATTCCCCCAAAAAATATTATCAATGGATTTTCAATGACCATCAGCAAATAAAAGAAATACTAAGGTACAGATAACTTGAATATAAAAAAGATAGGTATAAATCACCCCTAAAAGAAAATATAAACTTTCCCATATGATCAAACTAAAGTCACATTAACACTAATCCAAACTAACCCAAACTAACCCAACAAAACGATAAACTTTTAAAAATCTAAATTGACAGCAGCAATTATGGTAAATAGCCCATTCGTACTACCCAATGCTGCCAATAGTATCAACCGAAAATTGCTAGTGCAGGCCGCGTGGAAAGATAAATATAAAGATCCAGGCCAGGCAGGGGTACCAAAAAGTTATGAAATATCAGCCGGAGATCGAAATAAAGCAAATCCGGGGGTCCCAAAAAGTTATGAAATATTCAAACCGAAAATAAAATATGAATCTGACGGATCTAATGAAGCCTAAAAGCAGGTTTTATTAACACAATTCTCAAAAATATAAAACGGTTTGCTGGCCGTAATATAAATTAAGCAAAGCTATACTAATAACATAATATCCTATGTTAGTGATTGGATCAAACCTAAGCGTCTGTGGTTCGCTTATCAACTAAAATAAATATAGTCAGAATGTGTTATAAACGCTAATACAAATATATCGTTAACCTATATTTAGAATAGAATTAATTTACATTAATAAATGCGGCAATCTTAAGCTTATTGAGAGCAAATCGAACCAATAAATTTAGAATTAATTAACCGAAGAGTATTGACCTCTTTTCAATAATTCTCACCGCAAAATATAGCATTTTTTTGCTAAATGCAGCATATAAAATGGAATTTAAAAATATTTTACACTGGTCAAATCGGACTGTTACACTCTTCACGGCGTAATGAATTGTAATAGATAGTGTACAGCTTCCCAACCACGCCAATTAAGCTCATAAGAGACGGCATGAAAAAAACCCTGCTGCCCTTTCGGTATGTTTTCAATCCATAATTTGACCATTGTCAAAAACTGTTTATAATTAAATTCACGATCTTTTTCAGGTTTGTATTGTAACATTGTTCTTGCAGCATATCGAGAACCTCTTGAGGGTTTAAAAGAAATGGCAATAAAAGGAGATCTATTTTCTTACCGAATTCGATGAAATATTTATAAACATAAACATATTTATTGAATCCTTGGACATTATGGATCAGGTCAAAGTGTCGGCGCATTGTTAATAATGGACCGTAGTAGAGTTTATTGTTGTACATATAAAACTATAGGTAAAACAATACAAACATAATTTGATACCTATCTATATAATACAACTAACGGAAAAGTGAAATGTAGCAATAATGCTAACCTATACATCCAGATGTTCGTGAACATTATAGAAACTATAGCTTATTAAGTATTCTTTGACAGACATTTTAAATGGGTTTTCATTTAGTTCATGGGGAAAGATAGCTGACAGTTTATTATATATTTTAACACCAATATAGTAAATATTATTTTCGACAATACTAATGGTGTGAATCGGATATGCTAGATTAAAACAATCACGCGTGCCTTAATTACGAAAATAATAATTGTTCTGATAGAATTTTTCGATTTTTTTTTCTTACGAAAAGAAGCACTTCGAGAATGTATAATGACGGTAGCGTAAGGATCCTGCATCACTAATGGCATACAAGTCCAGCCATCTACAATTGTTCGAATCACGCGTTTTTGTATCTTGAGTGCATGAGTCAAGTCCCTAAAAATTAAACCAACCTATTGAAGAAGTCAGTTTCAAACGATACATGGCATAAGATGAGACAGCCAATTTTTTGCATAGTTGGTCGAAGTGTGCATCCCAGCAAAGCACACTAGCCAGGTGAACACCCAAAAATTGTACACATGCCTCTTGGTGTATTAATTAATTATTAATTTTTATTGAGGATGCGAGTTCTAGGTGCAAAACAGACAAAGTTAGTTTTGCCGTCGTTCAAACACAACCTATTTGCATTGAACCAACCATGAAACGTTGTAACATTTCTTGAGCTACTCGGGTAGCTTCCCGAATATTATGACTTGCCACTAAGTAACTGCTATCATCAGCAAATAAAGGTAAATTTCTGTTATTACAAACATTCGGCAGATCCTTAATATATAATAAGAACAAAAGAGGACCCAGGACGGATCCCTGGGGCATTCCACATGTTATGTTTAATTTTTCGGATTGAATCCCATCAATTTCAAAAATCTGATGACGGTTACTCAGATAGAATTGCAACCACTCGTGAACTTTTCTTACCCCTCAAACCGCACCCATAATGCTTTCCCAGAGAAGAGCATGATCTACCAGGTCAAAGGCCTTGCTGAGTTCCATAAATAGGCCAATGATTGATTTAAATTTTCATATATACTTAACTTCTCCAGAAAATCCACAATTTGGCCATATATAATTCGCTCCAACAACTTCGAAAGTAAAGGAAACATTGCTATTGGCCTATAATTTTCAAGGGCAAATGAATCGCCTTTTTTAAAAAGCGGAATCCGCTGTTTTCAAAGTACCTGGAAATATTCCACTCACTAGCGACCAATTAATTAAATATGTCAATGGAAACATTATACATTTGAAGGAATGTTATCCAATCCAATCGAAAAGGATCTTTTTAGTTTTTTGACTGTTGTCATGATTTCACATATATTAATAGGCCGCAAAACTATTGTGTTTCGAAGCAATCTATTCTGCGGAACGTCATAAGTATTTTTTTCTACAAACGTCACTAAAAGTACAATTTTTAACGCATGCTGTCAGTGTCTAAAATGTCACTTTATGGCACTGGTGCTAAAAGTAATTTACTTTTAGCACTGGTGCGAAAATATAAAAATGTTTTTCTTCAAACGTCAGTAAATCCGTCATTACTCGACTGTGTAGGCGGCCGTGAAGTGTCGTTTTTCCTCCGCCGGAGCTTTACTTTTCACTTTTCCGCCGCCGGAGGTAAAAGTGTTGTCATAGCAACATAGATACAATACAAACAGACAACAAAATAAGCGTCAACAACTGAAGATTTATTAAACTAGAATTTGTATTTATCACTCAATTTGTGACTGCATTTCTAAAAATCACTAATTTAGGAACAAATTGGTTATTATTTAATCGAACTTACTCAATAACTACTTATCAATATGGAATTAAAACGCAATCGGAGACGTAATCTTACAAAACTAATTATTGTTGACAGTGTCCACTGACAGCTTTATGTTACATGATATTCACCGACACCGGTCTAAGCAAGGCCACCTACGACCGTGCTCTAAGCCGCCTTGAGAACACATTTATCTTTAATAATAATTAGATATTATTACTATTAAAAAGAGATGTTTTTGCATTAATTTGTCGACATTTGAAGAAAAAACAGCATATTTTATTTGGAGGAAAAGTTACTTTTCATGGCTTGCTCTCTATTACCAGCCTCACTCCGTTCGGCTGTTAAACACGAGCGCGCCATGAAAAGTATCACTTTTCCTCCATATAAAATAATATACTATTTATATCAGACTGAACTTGCCACTAACATTTTTCAGATCGCATCATCTAATGAAACGGTTGTACGAAAACTCGTATTGTTGCTTACTAGGCAATAACTCGAAAGTGACTTTATTAGCAGCTTTTTCGATATCCGCAGGAAGAAATTAATTTTCTTGATCACTTTCCATGTCACGAGATTTGAAGTTAGATACTTGTCAACAAACGGTCGAATTTTCATTACCGTAGCAACAATAAACTTGATGAATAATTTGATTTCAAAATAGTATATTAAGATACTAGTTTTAAAAGACCATATTTTATCGCACGAGCACGAAATTAGGAAACGACCCGCTTGCGGGGAGTGTCCTAACGTGCCAGTGCGCTAAATGTCTTTTAAAACGTGTATTTTATACTATTTTTTCTATTTTGCACGCGTTTTAATGAAAAACATTAATTTATTCAAGTCGCTATCAAAAGTTGGACGTCCATCTTGTCACATTTGACGTCTGTATTATTAGGAATCCCATTCAATACGGTGTCGAAATTTTTGCTAGTGAGCCTTGGCATTGAGAAATTTTGTTAATATCATAGCAATCAGTCTACAAAAGTAGTGTCGAAAAGAGCTTCTTTTCGACACTACTTTGCGTATCGAAAAGACTTCTTTATGATACCAAAATAGAAAAAGATATTTTATAAATTTAATAACGTAAGAAATGCGTTGATTTATACTTTGAATGGTGTTTGTAGAAAAAATTGTGTATGATATATGTGCTAAAAGTGATTTTATTTTGTTCGAAGGGATGGGACACTCCGCCTTCGGCGTTGTGTCCCAAACTTCCCTTCTCACAAAATAAAACGTCACTTTTAGCACTTATATCATAAATAACTAAACAGTATAGTTGACACATTTTTTGGAAGATCATCAAAGTATTGATTAAAACAATTCACAATTTCTCTTGGGGAAACACCCCAACAATTGTATTAACTTGTCATTTTTCCCCGTATAGTTTACTGACGAACACTCTGTATGTTCGTAGTGTGATTAAGCCATAATTAAATCCCGAATAGATTTATTTCATACAAAGCTAAACGGCAATTTGTGCATTTTAAGTATTGTATTTTAGTTACTCCTTAGTCCGAACCTGGATTGTTGGTAAAATAAATTCCATTATATGAAACAATCGCTGGAAAGCAAGTTGTCAGTCTACGTCAAGGAAAACGTTTTAAAACGTTTAAATTTAATATATCGTCGTGTTCGTCAATGTTGTGTAAAGAACAATAATATGTCAAATAAAGAAAGAACATGTTTCTACCGTCTACCCTCTCAAATGCATCCGCGTCCGCGCAATTTTCCGCTCTGTCCTCCCTGTCTGCGCCGCCGCGCCGGTAGGAAAAATTTTAATTTTTTAGTGCCTGGCAAACACTCAACCGTGAAGCATCGGTCTCAGTCGTCGCCCTGTTTTCATTTGGCACCAAAAGCATCAGCATTTGTCGCTGCCCTGTTTGACGCTAAGATATTTAGTTTGGGTTAGTTTTCTCAAAATTCAAGTTTAGGTAGTCGAAGAAGTAATAAAGTGCCTTACAAAGACCCACCCGTAAAGAATCGATCAAGTCGTCGCTCTGCTTGAGTTTGGCGCCAAAAACATCTACCCTGTCGTGGCTCTGTTTGACGCCAAGATAGTCATTTTCTCATTTTGTTTGCACAGCTATTTAGAAAAATATATGCTGTACTCTGGTCTCCTTGTCCAAGGCGGCTTAGAAGAAGGGGGAAGACTTTTCTCCACAAATGAAAATGCCAATCTTTAGTTTAAGAGTTATGCATTTCGATGAGTTCACTCATCATCATCAGACTCTAAAATATATTTTTGTATAAGAGAAATACATTAAAATAACAAAAGTACGTCAAAATTACAATAAAAGTCAAAATTATACAGAAAATTTTAAAAAACTCACCACACACTACTTAGCTACAATGTTGTATGTTTACATAGCAAACAATGACAAAGGAAATAAATAAATTAACAAATTGGTACACGTCGCGACATCCAGTAAACACAGTTAAAACTAAGGTTTTTAAACATTGAATTAAAAGAAGGAATATATAACGGTGAAGGCGGAACATGCTCGAATTATCAATGGTCGTAGACAGAGTACTATAGTAGTAATACCCCGTATTTGGTGAAAATGAAAATACTCTAGGGCAGATTAGTTAAGAAAAGGGTAAGTTTAGAAAGAAAAAAAAAAGGGGGGGGGGAGAAGGGTGAGAAATTAGTATTTATCAAGCTTGGATAAGGAACTCTTTTGGGCGTTTGTACGCATTTTCCCAAAACAGAAATGCTGTAGCGTTCCTCCTGTTGATGAAGATTGAAGAAGGTAAAATGGCGGCTGAAGAATTGTAGTTGGACAAATCTATTCTTGTACTCGAGATTCGAATCAAATGTTCGTAATCACATATCCCTGGTGAAGTTAATTTGAGAAAATTGCAAAAGCAAAGCAACAAGGTATTTTGTGTGAACGGAAAGGTAGTTACATGAATTAAAAAAACGTTGATTAAATTAAGTAAAAAGAAAAAGTCATGTTAGATTCAAATAATCAAAAAATTTTGTTAGATATTAGATATTTACTCATACTTAACCTAATGTACAGTTATTAGTTTTATGTGTTATTTAATGCAAACTAAATCTTGCATTATTAAAGTGCGTAATACCTAAAATACATGTTTCAATTCACACCCTATGAATACAACCGCACCTACCTATGGTAATTGTCTATACTCTATACCGACCAATTTCATTTCTGTCGTTCAGCACAGCACCTATTTCATTTTTTATACTGGAAATTAGATTTTGCGATTTTTATTATTATTGCTAATGATATGTTAATAACTATCCATGCCGCCGTAGATTTATTCTCCGATTCAAAAAATAATTTATTATTATACATCTGCTTCGCTTTCTTGATAACATTGTTATAAATTTTTTTGTACATATTGTAGTAATTTTTATCATAATCACGCCGATCCCATTTTGTTTCCGAAACAAGTGTTTTAGTGTTTTTGATGAAATCCTAATTCCCAATGTTATCTTGCTTGTCTCCTTCTACTTTTTTTAAAGGGTATGAATCAAAACGCCGCGCCGCGCCGCGCCGGTCCAAATCCTCCGCCTGGAGCACGCCCCACCAGGTTCCCTGCCTAAAATTTTCAATGCTATTATGGCTCTAGAATCTTCTGTAAATAATATTGTGAACTGAATTTTGTTTAGTGGGGAAATTCATTATCTGCGCAGAATGGTCTGATAGACAGTTCATCCATATTTATGGAGCACGCTACATCACTAGAATGATCATTTGTGCATATATAGTCAATTAATGTGGTTGACCTGTCTGTAACGCGAGTAGGTTCATTAACAATGTTTTTCATTCCATAAGAACATAAGATATCCCAAGAAAATCAATATTTAATTATTGAGTAACACAAATCACCAAGAAGATTATTCAGTTTATGGAAGAAGAGATTTAAATTGGTATTTGCGATTATAAATGCATCTTTCTGTTATCTTTATATATTACTTAGCGATTCAAGTGCTAATTTAAGCCATTATGAGTAAAACCGCCTAACAAAAGAACCACTGGCTGTATTGGTTTTTACTAATATCTAATTTATTTTAGGTACAGAACAATAGCTAGAATAATCGAGAGCATTAAAGAGAAGGCAATTGATATTGGCGAACATTTTCCATCTAAAATTAAAATAGAACAGTTTAAGGAAGAGGATAGTGATCTTCCCGAATCCGAATACGCCAATATAACTGATATTTCGAAACAGAATGAAATTGTATCTGAAAGTTTGCAAGGAAATAAGCATCTCAGAGAACCTATGCAATCCTTTGAGTGTGACATTTGCACTAAAACTTTTAGCAGCAAACTTTAGCTAAGACGTCACATCCAGAGGCACGGTGGGCTGAGGTCTCTTAAATGTAACATTTGCAATAAAACTTTCGGGAGCAAATTCAGTTTAAGGCGTCACATTCACAGACATACTGAACTTAAGCCATACAAGTGCCAAAGTTGTGATAAGTCGTTTTGTTCAAATTCGGACTTGATTCGACATGAGCCAACTCATTTAAACGTGAAACCATTCGAGTGCAAAGTTTGCAAGAAAACATTTAGCAACAGCAGTTATTTAAAGCGTCACATCCTGAAACATAGTGGACTGAGACCTTATGAGTGCAAAAGCTGTAATAAAACATTTTGGTCAAATTCCGACTTGATCCGACATAAGCGAACTCATATAAGTTTAAAGCCGTTCCGATGCACCATTTGCAAAAAAACATTTAGCAGTGAAGGTCATTTAAAATGTCACATCTTGAGACATAGCGAAATGAAACCCTACAGTTGCAAGAGTTGCGATAAATCATTTAGTTCCAATTCTCACTTGTATTATCATGAGTGAACTCATCTTAGTATAAAACCATTTGAATGCGGTAAGTGTCAGAAGCGATTCTTCTCTCGAATGAGTAAGTTGAAGCATCACGAAAATGCACATGCTCATGTAAAGCAATATCAGTGTAAATTTTGTAATAAGGCTTATTCAAGGCCTTGTAATTTAAAAAAACATGAAAATACACACCCATTGTAGCGTAACTATTTATGGACACAACTCTTAAAGTAAATAATATTTAGTTTATTTGTACTGCACGCTCTACAGTTCCTACCAAGCTATAAAAAAATTAAATCTGTAATACACTAATTAATGTGACCAAATAGCATAATCATATTTTTATTACGCATGCATCATAATCAACGATTATCGCACGCTGCAGCGTGCTTAAAATGATGTTTATGATGCGCGTACTTTTTTAAAGGTTGCTATAGAAACATTTGATCATGTCAAATGTGACAGAATAATATATTCGTCAATATATCCCTTAAGTTTAATATGTAAAGCATTTTTGAGATTATGATGCATTCGTAATAAAAAATAGCGTATGATATACGTGTATAAGATGCCTTTAAAGCCCTTGCGACTTACAAAACACTCCGCTGCGCGTCGTGCTTTGAAATATGTCGCGCGTGCTTTAAAGGCCCTCTTATACACTTATATCATAATATACTATTATGATCGCTTGATTAAACGGTGTCAATTGAGCCAAAAAAGAAGCGGTACCTTCTTGGTACCAACCCATTCAATGACACAGGGTTGCTTTAAGTGCTATTAACATTTTCATCATTGACATGTTATTTTTATATCCTAATTATTAATTTGTATTGACATAATATGTTAAAAATATATTATATTTTTGTGTAACTGTTAAGAATATTAAAAATACGCGCTTGGGATCTATTCTTCAAATCAATATTTTTCAGTATTTGCATATATAATCTAGAATTAATAATGTTGTTACACATTTATTGTTTAATAAATTCGAACATTACTTCGTGAAGAAATATTTATTAACGTAATATCGTAAAAATGTGAACTGTAAATAGTGAATACTTATTTCTCTCAAATATTTGAGTTAATAGTTATTTATTTCCAATACTGTAAAGTTAAAAATCGCGACATCATGGATATGATACGTGATTGAATGAAGCTCATTCACGTATGATTTACTAATTCCCAATTTACTTTAGGTACCATGCAATGGCTAAAATAAGTCAGAATGCTAAAGAGGAGGCCATTGATATTGACGAATATTTTCTATCGGAACTTGAAAACCACCAATTTAAAGAAGAGAGCGATTATTTTTTCGAGACCACAATTATTGATGATTTGACTAATATATCAAAACAGAAAGAAATTTCATCTAAAAACCTGTTTGAAAATACACATCTGAAGGAATCTATGCAATCATTTGGATGCTACATTTGCATGAAAAGTTTTAGCAGTAAGCGTTACTTAACACGTCATATCCAGAGGCACGATGGACTGAAGCCTTTCATGTGTAACATTTGCAATAAATCTTTCGTGAGTAAATACAGTTTAAGACGTCACATCCAAACACATGCTGGACCTATGGCATACAAGTGCAAGAGCTGTGATAAGTCATTTTTTTCAAATTACGACTTAATTCGACATGAGCAAACTCACACAGGTGTAAAGCCATTCCAATGCAACATTTGCAATAAAACATTTCGCAGCGAGAGTTATTTAAAGTATCACGTCGTAAGACATGGTGGAAAGAAGCCCTATAGTTGAAAGAGCTGCGGCAAATCATTTAGTTCAAATTCTGACTTGTATTGTCATCATCTTGGCATAAAACTATTCGAATGCTGTATATGTCAAAAATGTTTCTCTGGATTGAGCAGGTTGAAGTACCACGAAAATGCACATGCTCAAAGAAAGCCATACCAGTGTGAATTTTTCCAAAAGGCTTTTTCAAGTCCCTACAGTTTAAAAGAGCATCAAAATACACATCCATTGTAGTATACCAATTTATGGGCACAAATCTAAAAGGAAACGTGTTTGATTCTACCGCACTTTCACCAGATCTTGAAATCTGATCAAGCTAGTATACTATTATGATCTCTGTAATTCAGTAATATTACAGTTAAAATTGCAATATATCGGACAAGATTCTGAAAGTTTTAAAAATTGGTAGAAATTTTAAGGATAGCATAAATATTAGTAAGTAAACTAAAAAGTTCCCACCACACCACACTAAAGTATGTGCTTCATCCCTTACAACATTGTTTCCAGCATTTTTTTTTTCGGAATATCTACGAAACAGTACATGATAGGTAAAAGTACTTATATAGAAAGTTGTTCCTCATAAAATTCTCTACAAAAAAGGTTCTATAACAATTTTCCCTAAAATGTCTCATTGTTTGGTAGATGAAGCGGAAACGAAATCAGGGCGGGATATATAATTCGTTAAATATATAGATTGCATTTACCGTGTAACTAGAAGGAACCCTTATGTATACGCCTTATTTCTCACATTATTGTTAATTTTAGGAAAAAATGTATAGGAGCATTTTTGTAGAAAAGTTTATGAGGATTTTTTTTTATATAGGTTTTTGTTATCAAAAAGTGCACCGTTTTCGAGATAACCTAGAAAACTTGAAAAAGGGGGTATAAACGACGTCCTAGGGGATTAAGCACACTATTTAGGGGTGGGAACTTTTCGAGTTAGTATGTCTTATGTCATCCCTAACATTCCTACCAATTTTCAAAACTTTCAGAATTTTGTCCGATATAAATCGTAATATTACTGAAGTACTGGGTAAGACAATGATAGTTAAGACAAAGGAAAAACGTGTACCTTGTTGGCACTAATTCATTTCATTTAATAACACAGGATTGTTTGAAGTGTCATTAACAAAGACATGTTATTTATTATATCTTAGTTGTTTAATTGCATTGACATTTGTGAACTATATTCCTTCTCAGAAGATCGGAAGAGCGT
>MU185807.1:44922-60692 GCA_016904865.1 Pissodes strobi | reverse complement strand
AAATCTTAAAACCTGAAAAAACCATGTAACGAATTATTTCGTTACACTTTGTTGGAAAAGCCTACTTTTTTTTAAGCAAGCTGTATGTTTTCTTTTTAGGGATTCAAATTTTTTTGTAAGAAAGCTTGGACTTTTTATTGCCTTGGGTATTACGGAATAATAATTATCGCTTGCATTAAAAGAAATAGCAGCAGCATTGCACCGAGTTGAATATGATCCTCTCAAAGAATAATTAATTATTTTCCCGCCCACAAATTTGCAAACTACTGAATTATAATGCTCAGCTAAATTGTTATCCATATTTAAGCAGGGCTTCTGGTATTATTCAGGAGCCGTTGAATACACACTTCAATGTCTTGGAACAATCCACATTCCTTCATTTCAGGTACATAATTTTTTTCATTGTCTTTTTAGTACATGAAAATATTTAAGGGCGTTGCATATTTCATGTTCACTAAAAACATGAGAAGGTGCATTTTTTAAGTCGGTGGCTAATTTCTCACATTTTTCATCCAACGTACCATATTCACGCCTTCTATGCGCTACTGCTTTACTAATAGCTATTCGAATTCTGCCATCAGTTTCCTTAGAATAAGAATAAAACTTACCTTCGGAAATCTCCATTGGGACTTGCTTCAGTTTTAGTTACATTTATTACACCGCTTTGCATATTTTTTCTTCTAAAAATGGTTATCATTAAAGGCCCCAAAAAGATAAGAAAAGTGGTCCCGGTCAAATCGTCTGAAAATTTGGTAGTTTGGTAGAAGTTTAGTAGTTCTCGTGATCTTGATCAAAAGTCTTCATAATGGCACATTGATTTTTTATATTAAATTATTTTAAAAACTATTATAGAAATTTTAACATAGGACCTATTTAAAATGCAAAATGGCGGAATTGTAGCGCCATATCTCGGAAACCGCCCGATAGCTTTTTGTGCCCATGAAGACTTTTGATCAGGATCACGAGAACTACTTCGTACCAAATTCGGGAACATGCCATACATATCCGAGCGCGACGGGTGACGGCTTTACTGAATTCAATACCCAGGAAAAAAAACGCAAAACGCGCCTAAAGAAGTTTTCACTTCAAAAAATATAATGGCTTTTTTTATTGATACCTCGGTTTAAACAAAATTTTTTAAACTGTTACTTAGGCTTTACAACAATAATTATGCTATAAAAGATAATTCACTACCTACCTACCCTATATATTTTGATGAACATTATAAAGATAAATCAAAATCGGACAAGAACTTTTGGTAGGTATCAGGTTTTGCACATGTCAAAAAAATGGGACATCTGAGACCTTTGAGAAGAGAAATTTGGGTATAATTTTTTTTGAGAAAAGTAGCACAATCATAAAATTGTTCTAACTTTTTGCTAATTCAGCTAAATTTATGAATAAAAATACAAATGAAAGCTAAAACACGGGGCTATAAAATATCGCAACAAACACAAAAGGTGAAATTTATTTTTAAGCCTACAGGGCTTTTCGAAAATGAGGCAGAAAAACAGGCTTTCTTTGCGGCCAGTATTTTAGTTATTCTTAATCTCCTTAAATTGCATGAAAGATTTATTGAAAAGTAAAAACCCCAAGGAATGATCACAATCGAATAAGAACTTTTTGAGTAGATGCGTTTTAAAATCAAGTCAAACTTCGAGAAGTTTAGTTGCGTAATTACCATCTCTCCATAGCTAATTAGTGATACATATACTTGTTTAAACTACAAATAATGCTTTACTTTTTGATTATTCCCATACTTTTAAAATAATTAATTTCAACGTTTAAACAAGATAAATAATACCTATACCAACCAAAAATACTACAAGCAGTAAACATAACATACTTATTTAGGTTCCAGGTACATTATTTATACATACCTATATATTACCTATGTTATTTAATCAACTTACTGTAGCTGGGCTCTTCTTCTGTTTTTCCGCTTTTGGGAGGTATATTTATAGTTTTTCTTATTAATACGTCCTGATAATTTTCCCATTACAATTATAAGAATGTCTAATTCAATAATTAAAAAAGGAGCAAAAATAATAATCCAAATAGTCTATAATAAACTCGATAATAAAACACAAAACACACAAACTCGAAAATAAAATACAAAACACAGAACGCTCTACGCGTATCTACAATAGATAAAATACGGAAATAAATCTCAAGTCGCAACATAAAACAACCAGAAATACAAATTCTGGGAAACACCGCCGCGCCGCGCGCCGTTAGAAATAGATCGCGAAAATCAACGGGTTGCCACTGATTTCGGACGCACGATGCTCTGCCGCACGGATGAATGGCTCTGTCGTCCGAGAGAGATGCACAATTAATTGGCCGTAAAACATCAGAAATCTTTATTTTTTATGTAGAAAAAAAGTGGTTCTGAATTTTGAAAAACGGTTGAAATAAAGTTTGTTTAAAATTAATCGTAGATGGTGGGAAAGTTCATATATCGTTTAAAAAAAAAAGGCTAAGCGAATTTTTTTTAAGAAAAATGTTTTTGCCAAAAAATTTATACTTTCCCACGTTCTTTAATTAATTTAAAGCAACTTTTATTTAATAAACTCTTTTCCTAATCCATTAATAAAACCTCTAGTTTAAAAGTCTTTTTGAAGGTGTCCGGAGTCCTCTTTAGAAAATGAATTCACCAAAAGAGGCAATTAAAAAATATATTATCAAGTCAGGTACTACAATTCGAGATTTTGCGAAAATTATTGGTATTTTGGTAGCAGCGACTCCTGCGTATCAAAAGACAAGGGCGCGCAAAATTTAAAGTCTTAAAAGGAAAGTCGTACAATGACAGAATATTAATTTCAAAAGATACAAAGCAAATTATTGGCTGGTGAATAGACAATCTAGAATATACTGTAAATATGAAGCCTAGTACTTTTTCATTGCATATTTTTCTTATGCGTCTGCGTCTCCTAGAGGCTGGGGTGCCTATTGTAACGGCCAAAATGGTCGCGATTTTTGGGAAGAAGCCGACAAGTCTAAGCATATTAATTACCTTGAAATTGAAGCTGCGTGTCATGGCTTACAATTATCTACTAAATCAAATGGAAATATTAGAGTCTTACTTAGAATCGATAATAGGACGGCAATATCCGGCATTAATCGTGAGGGAAGCGTAAAAATATCGCAACTTAACCAATATAACCTTTCAAATTTTAGAATGGTGTGAACAAAACGTATAACACTCTTCGCATCTTATATCGCTTCAAAAGAGAAAAGGAAGCCGATAAGGCATCAAGACAAACTTCCGTTGAAACAGAATACGAAGTAAACAAGCAATTATATCAGAAAATAATAAGGGGTTAGATTTTTTAGCAACTTATTTTAATGCAAAATGCAATAAATATATTTCCTGGTTTTCGGATCCAACCTCCACAGCAGTCGATGCATTTACAATTTCTTGGCATGATGAGTATTTTTACGCTTTTCCTTCGTTTTTCTATGATATTTAATGCTTTAGATAAAATTATACAGGATGAAGCCACCGGAATATTGGTAGTACCTACGTGGCCATTACAACCCTGGTATCCATTGTTTGTTAGTTTATTAGTTGGGAAACCGTTGACTTTTAAATCGAGTAAAAATTGGTTACTCTCTCTAGAGAGTCTCATCTCTTATACAGGAAAACTTTCCTGGTGGCAAGGAAACTGTCTGAGAAATATTATTTCAAAGAAGCATTTCCTGCCACCCCATCCCATTAATGTTTGCATCCATCTCAGAAGGAACTTGGAAACAGTACAATGTTGTAATTTTAAAATTGGTTTTTACTTTTTCTTGTGTTGACAATTTATCGGCTTTTAGTATTTTTAGTTTATGTAATTATAATAATGCAACGATATATAAAATAAATCTAACAACAACTGTCAACGTTACTCCACTGTCTAAACTGCTGCTAACTTAATAGTAATAACATAGGCGTACCTATAAATATTTTTGTCAAAACAAATTGTTAATTAAAATTTAACATACAACGCTTGTTTTAAGAAGTATTGTAATTTCGATGTCTTTACTTATAATTTAAACATTTATCTGGACTTTTTAGTTCGCGAAGTAAACAAAGGGGGTTCTTACGTTTTCATAATTACCTATAGATTCGCTCTTAACTTTATGTTTCACCGCCTAATAGGGATTAAAATATAATAAAAAGATTTTTGAAGGGAAGCTACAAGTTAAAGCCTCCTTAACCTAAACACGATTTTACATGCAACGTTGAACCTGTATTAGGGATCGTCAAGACAAGAAATTTTGTCTTGTCATGAAATATTTTCAACAAATAAAAAAAAATCTTGTCTTGACCATTTCTTGAGAGTTGGTGTCTTCTTTTGACTCAAATTTCTTGATATCTTGACAAAAAGAGAATCCCCGCTTAAAACTAGCGGTAAGATTGGCTGACGTGATATTTATGCTTTATGAGTAGAATCCGAAAAGGTTCAGACGTAGCCGGATCTGTCGGTCGGCTACGGTTCAGCCAGTGTATCTTAAATAATTTTCTCTTC
Source organism: Pissodes strobi (assembly GCA_016904865.1). Taxonomy (NCBI): domain Eukaryota; kingdom Metazoa; phylum Arthropoda; class Insecta; order Coleoptera; family Curculionidae; genus Pissodes; species Pissodes strobi. The sequence continues at coordinate 56,175 of MU185807.1, read as the reverse complement.
CCTCTAACTTCCCTTAGTTCGCTGCCGCTACTCTCACTCTCACTTGAAGAACTCAATTTAAAAACAATTTAAATCACTTTTAGCCAAGAAAAATAATATTATACTTAAACGGATTGCAAAAATAATTACCCTACAATAAGTACAACGGGGAACCACCGAAACCGAGCTGTCCGCAGTAAGCCAACTCGCATCTCTTATCTCACTTACTCGCACATTTAATAATTTAATATTTGATGTTTAGTTCTCAATTATTCTTTGTCGTCGTCGATGACAACCTCGTCTGGCCTCGCCATAATATTTGGGCAGTGTTGCCAAATTTCGTCTGATTTCTGGTCACCTAATTATTTTGAGTATCCATAGTGGTGACAAGGGTAAAAAGTACAAAATATTAAAAACGTAATGTAAAAAGAACGTTTGCTGATAATACGTATATTATCTCGAAAATTCACTAATTTCGACGATTTTATAAAAAAAAATCCCTTTGCCCTTTTGCGTACGAAAATTCCCTAAAATGGGAAAATTCCCTACAGTTGGGAACACTGATGAAAACACGCAAAGCAAAAGAGATCACCCGTAGTTGAAACTTGGCCGGCCTTGGCTGGCTAAGCGAGGTCAGGTGTGTACTCTAAAATTAGACATAAATTAATTCGTTATTTGGCTGTAAACAGAACACAGGTTTTAGTATTTTTGAAACCGAAACATTAAAATTAAATATGTAATATTAATGAAGCTGTAATGAAAACTATACATTATTTCATTAGCAGAAAAAAGGACTAGAAAAGATAAAAGTTTGGGCGCCACACACCATATTAAATTATAGAAAGTAATTCTCGTTTGCACTATCCTTTGTGTGTAGGCATTTTGAAAAATAATATGGGTAATAAAAGGCTTTAAACGTTTCAGTTCGCTGGTTTTATTTTAAATTTAACATACCCTTGTGTTGACGGGGCAAGAGGGTAGTGCCTCAATGTGCTAACAACGCACTCTTCACTGGTTGGATCCTGCTCGAGGATAGGCTGGCTGTTTTGAAGGTATTTGATGTATAACAATAATGCTTTGGTCAAATGATCTAATAAATTAATCTGGTAAATTTTCTCGGTGTTTCGATAAGTAGCATATACCTTTGATTTAAGGTACCGAAAGGATGCATTGAATGTGTGTAAAAGTAAAAAAAAAGTTGCTTGGTTTGACTTTAGTGATTAAATTATTTTATTTTCATCTGTACATAGTGCTTAGTTTTTCTGGCCTAGCACTAGCTGTCCTATTTTAACGGCGACACCTTATATATTCTTCGAATTTTGAACTGTACAGTGTGAAAATGTGCACTAAATAGGATTTTTTTTTACTTTTAAAATTGCCAACCTTTTTTCCTTAATATATTAGTAATGACTTTAGTTTAAATCAGTAAGTATCAGTTCAGTTAGACCAATTTCTATGAAAAATATATGTAAGAAGTTATTCATTAAATAGAAATTGTAATCCCTTTCGATTTTGGCCAGATCTATCTTTAATATTGTTTATAAAAATGTCTTTACTCTTGATAACGTTTTGCCTGTGTACTCTATTAACAAACATAAATTAAAATTACTGTGAAACGTTTTGCACCGTAGAAAAAAATGTATTAGGAAGAGTTGTTTGTACCTAAAAGTTATTTCTGAAATTTGGGTTCCGTAGTAAAAGAATGTTTTTAAATAAACACATAATGGACTTAATATGGTTTAAATACGCGAAAGCACGGTGTTTAATAAAAAAAAATTAAAAATAATGTATTTTTTTTTTTTTGGTGCATAGGTACCATATTTTATTTTATGAATGAGTAAAACTAATTAATATAACATTAATGCGGATTTATTTCATAACTTTAGAGATTTAGTCCTATTCGTACTTTTACACAAAAGTTGAAATTAGTATTTCATGAATTATTTTGAACTATAAACATTTTTTTTTATTATTGAATAAAAAATTAGGTCGAATCGAGGAGAACTTACATTCCGAAGTCACAAGAATAAAGAATAATTAAAAAATAACGTTAAGAACACAATAATAAATAACTCAACCTTCAATCACAATGTGTTCGTTCACCCACCAGCGGCAATTGTATGCATTTACTGTACCAAAGTCAAGACTAGCATCCTTTTCCTGAAAGGTATGTATGAGTAATATTAACACATTTATTTCCAAACTTATAATTTTTGCTTAGCCTAATCTCTATGGTATTTAAATATTGTAAAGCTTTGATCGTGAGTTGATACAGATCACGAATCGGCCCCCGTAAAACACCTTTTGACACCTGGCGTAATAGACGGAGAGCCAGCGCCGAAAAATTTTTCTGAATTTACTAAAGCCAGTTTTTTGACAGTGGATTATAGTAGTTGTTACATAAACATACTGCGGTCAGTCAAGCGAATCTTAGAACAGGGAATTAGGGTACGTTGTCAAAGTTGTCAAGATTACTTAGGATATGCAACGAGTTTACTAAGGCTGAAAATCGTTATACACATTACATATTACGTATAAATAACAGTCATGTTAGTCAGTCAGTTGTATGGCGGAACCGAGCTGGTCAGCCAGCCCCAATATATGTAAAAAAAACTACCTGCAATTAATTTACTAAACTCCAAAATTGTTCCAAGGGTGTAAGATCTCGTATTAATCATTAGAAAAATATTCAGTCAACTATCTTGTGGGACAATACCCGTCAGTCAGCAAAAAAATAAATAAATAACTTTTGTAACTTTGTAATTAATCAAATTTGTGCTTATTACATGGAATAAACCATTATGAAATAAATAATGAAAATTTTAAAAACCCAAGATATTTTATTTATTTGTATTATTATTTTGATATTAATAGGTATTTCAGACGAAAAAGAAAATTTATTTTAAAATAATAATAGTAGGTATTGACAACACTACTTTATTCATCAATCAGAACCTTGGTCTGAATTGGAACAAATATTAGCCGGTTTGCCGATGGACAGCTATAACAGATGGTATCCACAGCCTCGCAGTGGTGTTGATACAAATCAGTAGTTAATTCGGTGGAATATAAACCTCATTAATAATTCGCGAGTAGATAGAGTTCTTGATAAAAATCAAAACTCCTCCTCTATGTTTATTTTCGCAGTACCACCTCGCCATCGAAAATGTTATCGCTAAGCCAACTCTCAACCAAGATCACACAGCACAATACCGCATGCTTCAGGTCTATAAGCTTAGTGCTTAATCCACCAACATTCTGGTAATACACACTTGCCCCACGTTTTTTGGGGCCTAACAACTCTTCTGGACATCATTCAAATACTTAACAACTCAATTTTCTTCCCCTTCTTCTCTTCTGTCAATTTCCGCATAAGCATTGCTCAATTCATTCCTCTGAAATTTTGTTAGGTTAGCACTCACTTTAAAGCTAGATCCCACCACTTTCTTTTTCTTTTAAGACACTCCCTTGCTCTAGTAACTCTTAAACTCAGATAAGTCAAAAATATCATCTGAATCCAGTATCTAATGGTGTTATGGTACCTATTTATACTTAATCATTCAGAAATATGCTTACTGGGAGGGGGGGGGGGGGGGGGGGCAAATACGTTAAAATCTATCAGTTTCTATGCTTGTCATTGTATCAGATCCCCAAGCAGATCCCTATAAGCTTACTATATAATAACAGGCACTTATTTTATTGGACCTTACAGTCGTTCCCAATATTCAAAGTGTTTAACGTATACCAGTATCAGTGACAGAAGGGGTGGTCCCTAGCGGGCCTTGTACTTAGGCCCGTTGTGCCATTAGCCAGCATTACAGAACTTCCAGGATGCCGGACCTAATTTAAAATGCTCGCATCTCCTTCAGACTAACCCGCGGCACTGAATCTGGCTCGATCGGTGTCGCGCCAAGGATTCTGGATCTTGCCCACGCGAAGGCGGGGCATTCCGTAAGTAGATGGTATGGGGTCTCGTCAGCCTCAATGCACTATCTACACTCCCCTCCTGCAATCAGAGTCAGGTGCCGTCTAAGCCTACTGTGTAGAATCCTACCAGGGCGCTACACTCTACACTCCTTCCTAGGTAGGCACAACAGCCCCGTGGCGAGACTCTTCGCGAGCCGATGTATCATGTGCCTCTCAGTCTCATCCCCGGAGCCGTCCTCTTCCGCCCGACCCTCCGTCAAGCCCTCCAAGGCTCTTTCGGCGAACAACTCTGGGCGTTAAACGTGTTAATAAACATCAATTTGATCATCTATTTTTTTAATGGCTAGCTGAACTAACATAATAAGTTTTTTAAAAGTCATCACATATGGAAGAGAAATTATTTCCTTGACTCTACATGAATCCGTTGATTGTAGTCCTTTTAAAATAGTGTTTTTGGAGAACTAAAATGAGGATTAGTAAAATGGTTGCTACGGATATTGTATCATCCGCAAATTGTGTCATAATGCCGGATGTTACACAGCCTAACAAATTGTTTATAAACATTGAAACCAATTGAGCAAACGAAGCATGAAAATTTAACGCACCTTTGTCTATCTATTTAATGAAAACTAAATCATCAATATAAAACCTAAATTCAGTTTTGGAGTTTAAGAAATTAATTGTAGATAATAATTTTTTTTTACATATATTGGTGTTGACTGACCAGCTCGGTTCCGCCATTCAACTGACTGACTAACAGTACTGTTATTTATATGTAATATATAATATGTATAACGATTTTCAGCCTTAGTAAATTCGTTGCATTTCCTAAGTAATCTTGACAACTTTGACAACGTACCCTAGTTCCCTGTTCTAAGTTTCGCTTGACTGATCGCGGTATGTTTATGCACACAACTACTGTAATCAACTGTCGAAAAACTGGCTTTAGTAAATTCAGAGAATTTTTTCGGCGCTGGCTCTTAATCTATAATGTCATATTAACATACAAGGTCAGTGACACTATTATATATTTATATTAGTATTCAACTCACTTGGGTTGGATGATCATGAATCGTGTTTCGTTTAAAATTGCGGACGCCTTACCCTTATTTTAGAAGATAAAGATTTTAGGCTGTAATTCAGGGAAAACTGTGAGAAAAACCCTGTTTCTCGTAAAACAAAACAAAACAAACATAATGTAAACTGTGATGATATGCCTTAATGCAATACTTATATGCCAGACTGGATTGTTAGAACAGAAAACTCTGCTATGGTGTCTACAAGGAGAGGTGCGTAAAGGTAGGTAGCTACGTGCGTATGCATGTAGGTTTTTGTTGAATTTTATTAAAATGTATCAAGTGCATGAAAATTATGACCCGAGCCGAAGGCAAGTGTCGCAATGAATGCGAGTATCTTAATAGTCATTAAATGTGAGCTGTATACACATTTTTTCCTACGGCCGGCCGCCGGTTTTAATAATGAAAAATAAGTACTAAGTAAGTAAAAATCAGTAAGTAAATGTCAAAATAATTGATTGGCTAACCTGTATTTTAATTTCACAATCAGTGAAATAAGATACTGATTTACTTTGAAAACAACGTCATCTTGACATTTGTATTTGTATGCTTTATTTATTTGTTTTGTTTTTTTTTCATTACTCTCGATATATCACTTATACAGTATAGTTCCATCAGATCAGCTACATACATAGGTTATGAATGTGTACCTACCTTACTATTATAAGGCTCTTACAAGTACCAAACTTCTTTGCATGTCTTTGGTTCAAGTTGTAGTGTGAAATCTTTGACAAAATGCACTATAACATAGTTTTATACACAATACCGAACTATAATTTTTGTACTTGATGCACATTTTGGTAACCATACTAGCACCATCAATCATTTCCTGATGATGCTAACATCATCAGCGTCCTTGGTTGAATGTCCAAATATTTGGGCAATGATTTGGAGATGTGAGAGTCATGCATAATAACTGTATAAAATAAGACATGCAAACATTTTTACTCCCAAAAAGGTCTGTTGACATTTTTATCGGCATTTGGTTTTAATATCTCCATAGTTTAACTTTTTAATTTGTCTAAAATATTTTTTGTTTTTCTATCTCTTACTTGATACGTTTTTAAGGTTCCGTATTCCCTGATATCGACTTACCACCGGTAGTGATATCCGTGCGTAGAAAGCTACGGGTTATGTAAGATCACTAACGAAAGAAAAAGCAAGAATATGTTTTAAATGGGTTTAATTGTATGTTGTACAACCAAATTGATTCTCTAATGGGCAAGGAAAGAAGTATTAAATAAGAAACAAATTATAGGAATGAAGATCTATGAATTAAATTCAAATGAACCAACCAAATCGAACTAAGAAATACGTTTTTAGAATAACTCTATTTAAAATATGGCAAATTAATAATCGTGGAATATCTAATCATACTGACAGAACCTATTAATTTTTATTAAATATCTGTCTGCATTCGGATGAAAAACTTAACTACAAATTCAGCTATTCAAAAAAGACATAACCTTGTCAAAAAAATATTTAAACTGTCTACAAATGTCATAATTGTACCTTTTGCAAAAAAAATCGACAATTGCAAATTTTATGGGCAGATAAATATTTGGAAACTGTAATATAGGTAGTACATCAAGTTGTTTTTAAAAGTATGCGCTATTTAGGTATCAAATCACAAAAAGGTCTGTCCATCATCTGGCAAAGAGGCCAAGCTACCATTATGCTGACCATATTTTAACATCATTTTTGAATCTCTCTGATGCTAATTAAATTATAATTTTCATACTTCCAAGACCTTGTCATGATATGATGTGTTCATACAAATACTAAACTGAATGCCTATTTTCATGATTCTTAAGACGGTAGAGGCTTGAATAAGCCTTCTGACAAAATTGGCAATGGAATGGCTTCACTTCAGCATGCGTTAATTCGTGCTTTTTTAAGTTGTTCAAAAAAGAGTAACGCATTTCGCATATACTGCATTCGAATGGTTTCGTATGATTTCGCTCGTGGTATTTCAAGTCGGAATTTGAACTAAATGACTTAGTACAACTTTGACACTTGAACGGTTTTAGTCCAGTGTGTCTCAGGGCGTGATTCCTTAAATAAATTGCTCTGCTAAATGTTTTCTTGCATACGTCGCATTGGAACGGCTTTACACCTGTGTGAGTTCGCTCATGTTTTATCAAGTCGTTATTAGACCAGGACGATTTACCACAAATTTTGCACTCAAAAAGCTTTACTCCACTGTGCCTCAGCACGTGAAGTTGCAAACAAGATTTGCTGCTATATGTTTTTTCGCAAACTTTGCATTTGAATGGATTTATACTTAAATGCATTGGCTCATGTTTGATCAACTCGGAATTTGAAGAAAACGACTTATCGCAACTCTTGCACTTATTTGATCTAAGTTCAGTGTGTGTTTGAGTGTGACTCGTCAAACGGGATCTGGTGGCGAAAGATTTATCACAAATATTGCATTCAAATGGCTTCACGTCACCGTGTCTTCGGAAGTGACGAATTAAGCAAAGTTTGCTCCTAAAATGTTTCTTGCAAATGTTGCATTCAAAAGATTGTATAGATTCTGTGAGGTGCGTATTTTCAGATAAACTTTCAGATGAATTATCTGCTTGTTTTAATACATCACTCAAAAAAATAACCAATTGTGGCTTATTCGTAGAGATAGGTGTCCTATTCTTTAAATTGTACATTTCGACGTATTCGGGAAGATAAGTGTCCTCTTCTTTAAATTGGTAAAGCGGAAAATCTTCCTCAATATCAATTGGCTCCTCCTTTATCTCAGTTATTTCCGCTATTGTTTTGTACCTAAAATAAATTAGGTATTAGTAAAAGCAACTAACAAACTACTTACACCCAATTCACAATTAATTCAAACTCGTTAATTTTATCTTGAAAAAAAGAATGACTGACATTGTTTTTTTAAATATTGAAATATTGTTTGAGTTTATTAAGCAATATTTTGATTTGTAGGTTATTGATCTAAATAGTATTGAATTTCATAGCTTTGAAGAATACGTTACTTGTTACAATTTTCTGCTGTGGGATTTCCAACGGTATTTTTTACGTAAATATTTTTTTCTCGAAAACTGCTGTGAGTGGATATTAAGAATTGACACATTTGAGGCCGCCAACGGTCATTTGCTTTTTAGATTCAATTTTCCGTTTCCGAGTTATTATGTCACAAGTGCGATTTTTCAAAATTTCGCTTTAATACCCGATAAAAAAAATAATTCATTTTGATAACCCAACCAACCTTATTGTAATTGGTGAGAATCGGAATATAGCAAGTATTTGTTTTTTGGGCGTGGGTGGGCACAAAGATTGAAAAAACCGAGACGAGTGATTTTTTTTTAAACGCTTCTCTGTTTTAAAAATATCGGAAAATGGACTTTTTTGGGAAAATGACAAAAATCAACGCCAAAAAAGATGTTTTATGATGCTTTTTATATAGGGTTAGCCAGTTGAACTTAGAATTTTCCCTATTTAGAATTTTTTTACGATCACACATAATATTTTATAACTGGAAAATGGAATTATCTAGAGCAACTGAACTACAACTGAACGTACATTAGAGAAGGGGGTTACGAGTGCATCATACCAAAAAATTCTATCGATCGAAGCAAATTTGAGAGTACATCGACGGAAACAAAATTTTATGTATATTTTTTATAATATGGATAAATTATTGCCACATCTAATAATTACCTCGTGGTAATAATGAGATATAGGTCCATCATAGAAATTCACGCTTTTTACATTTCTAAGAATTCTAATGCTTTAAAGAAGTAAATTTGAAAGAGAATAAATTGACAAACAGGATTTTTGCTTTTTTTATATCTTGATTAATTTGTAAAAAAATCCAACTGGTAGTAGTTTCATACTAAAAGAAAAGCGCACTGAAGCGCTTTACTTCTTTTATTAGTTTGGGTTAGTTTCAAGTTAACCAAAACTAACGTTTTGGATAACTTGAGTTAGTGTTACTTAGTTTGGGTTGGTGTTCGTTGGCTGGGATTAGTTTTGGTTAGTTTCGTAAGTGAGAGACGTACGTAAAACGCAGGACTTAAGCTTCTCGCACACCTTAAGCGTAGCGGGCACCAAGTTAATTTATTATCTTCGATTAGCTTCATTAAAATACCATTTATATTGCAGGTTGATGTATATATGTGTAAAAAGCTTTAATTTCCTATGATGGGGTCATATCCAGCTATTTATCTCCATTAAAATAATTAAACAAAATTATAGGAAATATGCAATATCTAGAAATGTAAAAAATCGTGAATTTCTATGATAGGGCTATATCAAACTGTTACCATAGTAAGTGTATATGTGATTTTATTTGCGTGAACTCTCAAAACGACTCGAAACTGGGAAAATGGGTCAGGATCCAAGTTTGGATATTTTTTGGTTATTAAGTGCAGTTTCTGTGTATTTCATGACATATTTCAAGGTAAGCATATCGATGCATATAGCGTTTGTGGTAGGTGGCTGGAATTCGGGTCTATGTATAGAGATCTCGAAAACCGTAAGAGACGTTCAAATTAGGACAAAATTGCGCATTTAGGTGCCTAACAACATGCCGCTTAGAACGTACCGAAAAAACCCAAATATTCAAAACTCGTTTTATTTTTTTTTCCTGAGCTTATTTTAAAATGAATTTCAAATTGAATTGCACATTTGCATTGCCACTTTTTCCGCTCTAGACAACAAAGGTATCCAGTTTGGATTCCGACGTTTCGTCTTCAAGAAACGATGAACTTTCTTTTTTTAAATACGAACTTTAATTTTTTTATCGTTTTTCCGATGTTATAGGCGTTATTAATATGAACATGTATTTTTAATTTGTTTTACTCCGTCTTTTAATTTTTTTTTTGGAGCTCTTATTTTGCTTTGGCGTAATTTTAAATAGTTTAAGTTACTTTTTAGATTTTTATATTCATTGCTGTGGGATATGATGAATGCTTGCTAAATATTAATTAATTAATTATGTATGGCGTTGGGCGTCAATTTGTAATTATAATTAGTTGATTAAATGTATGAGACTCGTTTTAATTTTCCTTAGGGGGTGCGTTGTCTCTTTTATTAGCTAATATTTGTTTGGGCGCCAGAGTTCCTAGAGACAATGCGAACTGAATATGAATACTTAAATACCAATAACTATAAAGATAAGAATATCAGAAATTTGCCCTTATAATTCGCGTCTCACAGACCTCAATCTTGCGATAAATTAAACAAAAGAATTCAAACAACAATATTAATTTTACAATTAAATTAGAAATATGAGCGATGGTATCAGGTGAAATGGAGATTTTCAATATAGTTAAATTACAAATAGAATTGATGAAATTATTTGAAATAAAGTTTATGAATAAATTGACTAGCAATGAGAATTAAAATTAACGTAAAAGATAAAAAAAAATAAATGAATGAGGCGATATCACTGGTCGTTACAATAAATTTATCTTCTGATTGGCTAATACTTAGCTTGTCCAACTATTCTGTAACCATGGATCGTATTGGGACTTCTATTGGAACCGCTTCTGCCTGTTCCCAAGTTAATGTTTCTTGGTCTTATCGAGGACTCACTTGGTTCTTATCGTATCGAATTCCTCAGAGCACTCAGTAAGTGAACGAACACCTGCTACTTGCCAAGCACGATGTTTTCTTCCCGGCAATGTTGATACATGCAAGAGAAAATAACCTAGTCTTAGACCAATGCATATCGCTAATTAAATAATATTCAGGGAAGTATCATGTGAACATCAGTGACACTGTTACACATGTGAGGAAGCAATCAACAAGTTGAAAATTTACTGGTTAAAACAGATATAATCAGATATTTAAATTACAATTTTAAGTTGGGCAAAAACTATAAATAACTACTGTTACTCAAGATATCCTTTTCTTTACTTTAAAATATGAAATTGAAAAGAAATAATGACTGAAATTTAAAATTCAAAAGAAAATTATGGAATTACGTTCCAATTAGTGACTCTCGGTAAATCTAAATAACAGATAACTTGAATTTAACGATAAATAGAAAAATTGAGGTACAACCTCTAATAACGAGTCTTATAACTCAAAATAAGTAATTTCTATTACTTTTCATTTTGGCCCTTGGCACATAAACGATAATTGAGCGTAATTAAGCCTCAAATAATGGAAGATAACGATAAGATAATCACTATCTCGCATCGAGATAGAAATTTAGATAAAAGATAAAAAAACAGATAAATTTACACATGTGAGATTAACCTCTCATAAATGCAAATTAATGTCGGTACATCAGTGTTGAGAC
>MU185807.1:28976-44912 GCA_016904865.1 Pissodes strobi | reverse complement strand
AAGCCCAGGAAAAAATAAAACGATTTTTCAATATTTTGTTTTTTTTTCGGATATCTCCGGATATACTCGGAAGCGCTTAAAATTTGACAAAAAGGCTAACAAACATATTTTAAGATCATATCAAGGGTTATAGAATCTACAACCCAGACACTGATGATGTGACAACAAGTAGAGATATCATTATACATGAGAATCTGAAAACCAACAAGAAGGATATTAGCCACAAAGTGACAGAGGAGGAGCCAGTTCGAGTGGGGAGAGTAAGCAAAATGTACGGCATCTTAGGATAAACCATCGCGCAAAAGTGAGAGTAGCTCGGATAGGTCATTCGAGAGCCTATCTTCACACTCCGTACCCGAAGAACAATCTCCGGCTCATGCAGACTATGGACCAGATGAGGCAGAGATAACCATCGCTGATCCAGAAACTGTAAGAAGATCTCAGAGACCAAGGCGAGAAAAGCAGTTCACTGACTATGTATCATATATGAGTACTGCTTGTCAAGATGAAGACTGTTTTCTTGAGGAGAGTCTTGTGATAGTGACGGAGACATTGTCAAGACCAGACTGCAGTCACTGGAAGCAGGCCATGCAGCATGAGTACAACTGTTTGGTGCAGAATAAGACTGGACAAATGGTGGATGCGCCCGAAAACAGTGCGGTAGTTCAATTTAAGTGAGTGTATAAAATAGTAATAAGACCTATCATGCTAGGCTAGTAACTAAGGGCTCCATCAAGAAGGAGAGAGTAGATTTTCATTAAAGATTCTCACCCATTGTGAGACATTCCACACTCCATCTTTTGATAGCATTAAGTGTTAATATAGGTCTTAATATTTCTCATTTAAATGTCACCACAGCTTTTTTGCGTGGAGAACTAGAGGAGAATGTTTATATGAGGCAACCAGAGGGTTTTATAAGTAAGGGTTGTGAAACAAAGTTTTAAAGCTTAACCGAGCAGAAACAGTCATCCAGTGTATGGTATAAAAAGGTAGACGGGAAGTAGTATTGACTAATCTTAAGTATACAAAGTCCAAGTTTGAACCTTGTGTCTTTATAAAAAAACAGAAATTACTTAATGACAGTAATTGCTTTATATGTCGATGATTTTTTCATTTTTTCTAATGATAAAGCAGAAATGAGACATTTAAAGGGAGAATTGAGTAAAAATTTTCAGTTAAAAGACTTACGCGAAGCTAAGCAAATTTTGGGGATGAATATCTGATATTGATAGAGTTAAAAACGTCAGTATATTGAGTTATTGATAACAAGGTTGGAGAAAAATAAAAATTTAAGTTAAAGTAAGGAAAGTACTTTTTCAGTGCCATATCGGCAATTGATTGGCAGTCTAATGTATTTGAGTGAAATGACTAGACCTGATATCTTGTATAGCGTGAGTTACTTGAGTCAATTCAACAACTGTTTTGAAAATGTACATTGGCAGATTGCAATAAGACTTATAAAGTACCTTAAAAGAACTAAAGATTATTGTCTGAAATTTAAAAAGAGTTCTAATCGTTTGGTAGGATATGTAGATGCTGATTGGAACAACAAGAAGACAGAAGGTCTTATACTGGTTTTTGTTTCACTTTTTGAGATTCTTTAATTTCTTGGGAAAGCATTAAGAAGAAAACGGTGGCTCTGTCCAGTACAGAAGCCGAATATATGGCCTTGTCAGAGGCAGCAAAAGAGGCAATTTACCTCAGACATTTGTTGTATGTGCTGGTTGGTTCTCTTGATAGTGTCATTTTGTATAGTGATAACCAAAGTACTAAAGCTTTCCTCAAATCCAGTTTTTCATAAGAGTTCGAAGCACATAGATGTGCGTCATCATTTTGTCGGGGAAACCATCGAAAGTGGTAAAATAAAAGCTAAATATCTAGAATCAAATGAAATGCTCGTGGATATTTTGCCATAAGCTTTGGGATCTACTAAACATCATAAATTTATGAATTTGTTAAGTATTGTACAAGTAGAAACATAACTTAGCTCAGATTTCGTAAAGCTTGTTGGTGTATAACCTTGTAGATCTTTAGTTAAATTTTTTGTATTATGTAATATACTGTTTGTATGTTTCAACCTAGTGGTGTTGTAATAAGTTTGAAATATACAGTGTTGCTTCTATGAGTTTCGTACTCTATGCGCCATATGTCATGTCGTGTGTCATCATTGTCCTGTTTGTTAGATGTCAAAAAAATATAGTTAGTCTTGTTGAGGAAACACCCCTACACGTGTATAAACTATCGTTTTTCACCGTATAGTTCGGTGAGAACACCCTGTATGTATGTAGAATGAACGAGTCATAATTAAACTCAAATAGATTTATTTCACCCCGGGTACAACCCAATTTGTGCATTTAAATTAGCATATGCCAGTTTTTCAAAACCCCGTAGTCCAAACCTGGACCCTTAGTTCGAACCTGTAAACCAAGTACTCTTCACTCGTAAAGGAAAACGTTTGTAATCGTTTTAAAGTCAATGTATTTTTGTCTCAAGTCAGCATTGTGCACAATAGTGTGTCAAATAAAGAAAGAAAACAGTTTCTACCCTTGTAATCTCAAATGAATTCGGTATGTGTGACCGCCCACTTTTATTATGTGGTTTTGCCGCCAGGCGACCCGCTCGAAGAAAGAAATGAAGTCAGTGCTCTGCTAACACTCCACGTTGCTAGATCAGTATCCTCACCGCGCTCTAGCAAGTGTCTCTTCGCGCCAAAAGGTCGAATTCCTTTTTGGGCCAGTTTCTCTTGCATGCACACATATTAGAGAATATTTAGTGCACCTCAGTTATCTTTGTCCAAGGTTAGACAGAGACCTCCTTTTGGGGTTTTTAAGCAATTCTTCGAAGTCAGAACGATATATAGCGTCCCCTGTGGAAGATGGAACATAAGATGGCGGCTTGAAATTCATGGTCGAATTTCTGTAAGCAAGCTTAAAGCTGGAGTTATGGTTTCCGCAAACACAAAAGTTGAGTTTGGAAAATAACTAAGTAAAATCTCTCCTCGTTAAAGACAGGTAAAGCAGTCAAAGTGAAAAGGTATGCTGTGTGAAAGTTGCTAAGTTGGAGAACGAAGTATTAAAATAAGAAAGATAAAAACTCATTTTTAAATCAAACAATCAAGACTTTTCAGTAGGTATTTCTATTTTTAAGAAACCTTTTGTAATATTAGTTTTATGCTTGAATGGAAGAAGATGAATGCCTGCAATAATTCTAAGAACTGTAGATATATAATTTCTATTTAACATAGAAAACGCTGTTTATTTCTATCTATCATATTTAAATGCAATTTACACCTGCATTATTAAATTATATCAAAATCAATATATGTTTCAATTCTTCTCACCACCCTATATTAATACAGTTTATTAAAAGTGGTTAATTAAGATACCACATCCTTCTTTATGGTTTTAAGCAATAATAAAAACACTTAATTCGTCCTTAAAAACCTCCCTTTTTAGAACATCAATCAATATTGTTTTCAGGAATAATAATGTATAAAAATGAAACAAATAACTGTCCTTCCATCTACTAATAACTTGCTTAATTGAAAGTCTTCTAATCATAGTCTAGAAATCACTTGGCAAGATTTGGAAACTTTCAATTTTAATATGCATATCTTTACATTGATTTATGTCCTGCACCTTCCTTGGATAATACTTGTACTGTTAGTTAAATAGTGTATTAATATCATTTCTCTTGATCTGAACTATAAACTGCCTGAATACTATTTGTTTGTTTAAAAAACATAAGCTCTTATTTTATTCCGTGGTATTCAACTTAAAATATCTTTACGCCAATTTAAGAGTAACGTGCTCATTAGTTTTATGTCTAGTCACATAAGAAGGCTCAGTGAAAGCAACCTTAGGTACTGGGTTAAGTGGTACTCTAACTACTTTTTGTTTTATAAACCTGTTTAAGGATATCACATTAAATATTCATGAAAATTTAACCTATAAAGATCTGGATATACCTTATCACAAGACTAACATGAAACTGATTTTCGAATGGCATGCGCATCTTGATGGCGTTTCAGTTCGCTCTTTTATCGGGAAAAGAATCCATTTGCTGCTTTTTGAATGAATTTGCTGATGTCGAGGCAAGCCGGAACTCGATGCAAATGTTTTATTCCAACTCTAGCATTTATATGATTTCAGTTCGCAGTGTCTTTCCGTGTATAGTGTTAAATGAGGTCTGGTAGTATTTTTTTTACAAATGCTGCATTCAAAGGTCATGTCGTATGTAGATAGTTTGGCGAGAGGAAACTCAAGTTAAATTTGTAGGTAAACGATTTTATTGTTTGGATATCGCTGCCAAATCATTAACATTGTCATAGTCGGAAATATAACTTTTATCTTTAATCTCTTCAGTCACTATTACGGGAGAAACAAGATGTGATAAACCCTGAATTGGAGCCTCGCGAGATATTTCTTTCCCTCTCGATACATCATCAACATAGTTCCTAATAGAATTATTAGCACCGTCATCTGTTTCTATGTTTTCTTTTATCACGTGTTTAGTTTTATGCTTAATCAAGTTAGAAGGAGCAACGTAAGCCTTATCACACATGTCACATTTATACGGCTTCACTCCTAGATGCACGTTTTTGTGATAATTTAAGCGCGTCTTTCCTGAAAATTTTTTCCCACAAACATCACACTTAAATTGCTTTACTCCCCTGTGAATTTTCAAATGAGCATGTAATGTCTCATATTCTGCGAATACTTTTTTACAATAGTTACATTTATATTTATCTATTAAATTTAGATGGCTAATTGTATGCTCCTTTAAATTATAAGGGCTAGAGTAAGCCTTGTCACAAAATTGACACTGGTATGGTTTCACTGGAGCATGAGTATTTTGATGATGCTTCAATCTGGTGATCCTGGAGAAACGTTTTTTGCATATATCGCATTCCAGAGGCTTTTTACGTAAATGACTAGTCTCATGAAAATGAAGAGCATTATATGACCTAAACGTTCTATCACAACTCTTGCACTTGTACGTTTTTCGTTTAACGTGTCTACCGATATGACGTTTTAAGTACCGTTTGCTACCGAACTTTTTTCCACAAATACTGCAGTCAAGTGGCGAGACTTCTGGCTTAATTTGAACGAAAGGGGATTTTGTAGAATATATATGTTGCAGGGAATTTTGGGATGAAATAAGTTGCTGCTTTACCATATTACTCCAATCACCAACATTGGCGTCCGGAGAAATATAAAATTCACCTTCAACCTGTTCGGTTTTAATTTCAGATAGAGAGTGCTCCTCAACATCAATAAGTGACTCCATTTTTACTTTCTCAAAAACATTCTCTTCCCTATTGCGCCTAAAATAAATTAACGATTAGACAATGCTTCTTTAGTAAAAGACAACAATATGTGGTACAAAGGCAAACTCTGTAATATATTTATTTTATCATTTTAATTGATAAAATAGAATTAAAGTTTCCTATTGTTATAGTCAGATAAGTGCAGATTTGCTTACTTAAAGTATCAATTCATTTGGTGAAAAATTGATTTAAATGAATTCATAAATAATAATAGTAATAATCGTTTATTTAGCACTTGGTTAACAGTTGCAGAGAATAAAGAAAATACAAAGAATATCACCACAAAGCATGTCACAAAACTGTATGCACAAAGCATGCCACCAAACTGTATGCGCATTTACAAAATGTAGAGACAGTCTCCACTTAAATATGCGCACACTAGTTTGCATTTTTTAGTTCATCAGGCACATTCAAAGGGAACCTTTTGGGTTATAAGAGGATTTTATCATTGTTTTAAAAAGTATATGACCGTAAAATACCCTTAAGATAGCATTTTCAAATAGAGGTAAGAAACAATTACGATATTAGTTTTCACTCTTTATCCGATTATTATATTCGAATTTAGAACATTTGTGCATTTTGTGGCCATTTTCTTGGTAATAAATACATTTTAGTTGTGATAAAAAGGGTCAGACTCTGAGGACGGCATACATGTATGATGAGTGAATTTATTTTCGAGTCGAAGGTTTTATGAATTTTGAGAACAAGCAGGAGCTACATTTTTCAATAATATTTGACAGCGTTTATCTAAGATTGCTAAAAAATCATTCAAATTTGGGAACGTATCTAGTAAGACTTTTATCCATTTCAAGGACCTAGCGGGTAGAATAATCTATTTTTCCACAAATAATTAATATCAAAATGCTATCACGGGAAATTGCGAGTTTCCAAATACTTAATATTTTATTTCATTTTAGTTGAAAAATGTCTAACGTTATGCGATGAACACTGACTATCAAATTGTTTAAATGGGAATTGATAATCAAAAACTTATTTTCCTCTCTATTTTCCAAGGTATCAATAGCTACGTTGAAATTGTCACTGATTAGTGCTAAATTGTTAATCAAATCGAGTAATTATTGTCTTTTTACATGCGATTTAAGATATATAAATCTTGATATCGGGATCGTTAGTAATCAAGATTTCACAGAGTTCATAAAACGCAGTTCATTCGGAAATATCTTCGTAAAAAGGGAGGAATGTTGAGCTCAGGAAATTTAACAGTGGGCAAAACATTAGTTTGCTGAATTATTATAGGGTTCGGTTGAGAAGAATTTTGATTATTACTAACAGAACTTGAACTGGGAGAAACTCATTTCGTTTTTGAACTAAGCATTGCCAGAATTTTATAGAACTGATCTTCCAGTACGTTTCTTACATTAATTTGACTACCTGAGTTGTCCAATTTTTTAATATCATCCTGTACAGGGTCGGATTATCTATCCATAAGGCTCAGTAAGCACGTACATATGGCTTACGAAAAGCAATGCATCTACGAAATTTTGGACTTGGACTTCGGAATAAAAATAAGAATATAATCCCAAGGAACAAAGATTATTTTATTCTAAAATCAGACAAAACATAAAAAATTACTATAGTATGTTACTCCATTTTTTTTTAAACAAGACACTAATTATACTTATGTATTGCCGGGCTAGCTTCAGGGAACTGACTGACATTACCTGTTTTATAAACTTACGGACGCCAACCTAGCCGTCGGAACTATTATTGCTACAATAAATTAAGATATAGAGCTTTACTCAGTGAACTAAGTATCTAGTTAAAAAAAATTAAACAGGACATAGTATTAGGCATGTCAAATTCATAAAACATTAAACACTTGGATTTATTTTAAATAACCAGCACGAATTTCCGTTAAATTAAATGAATGGAGTATAAAAAAGATTAACAATAAGTTACCAGTTTATGGTGACACCTTGTATAAAATAAATGCGTTTTTATCCATCCTGCGGCACGTGGAAGCTTGTAAGATACCAATACGGAAAATGTGGCTATACAAATGGCTCAAAAGTTTGACAAATTAGTTAACTAAAAATATTTCAAATGTTCAAATTTAAATAAAGATATGTTGCAGGAAATTTCATTAATCAGGGAAATCACCTAGCCTTATTTTACCCTTGGCACTTGCTGTTCTCGGTTAAGCGATGTTAATTGGATCGGTAAATTAGCTTCAGTCAGGCACAGCTTCGGCTAGGTTATGCCTCAAGAAAAAGACAAGGTGGAAGCCTTCGTGGACTCAGCTACAAGCCAGCAAAGCACATGCCATAACACACCTGGGAATAAAAGGACACTGGTAGCTTGGTTGGATATATCATACTACATGTAGAACATAATTCACAAGGGGCTGCTCTTACGCGGACATGACAACACTTAGACTGGACTAGGAGTCTTGACTGTGACCTTTTGGTTCATAAAACCTCTGTCGTGAGACCTAAATCTTCTATTTATAGTCATATCTGTCGCTATAGATCTGCTACATAAAAAAATATACTTTTTGGAAACATTAGCTGAAATCGGCAAAGAAACTCTCCCCTGGATGTGCGTGCCCTCTCGTGAAAACTTCACAACAAAAAACAGTCTCAAAACATTTAAAAAATGAACACTCCACGTTTTTCAAAAAGGTTCTTGCCAATCACCTAATCTAAAAATCCACTTGATGACGCATGAGGTTCTCCCATTTTACTTTTGACGTGCGTCCTTTAGACGGTGCTAGAGTGTGCCATGATGGATTGTTAAGCAAATTGACCGCATACGGACTACAAACGAGTACTGCTTGTATGGCTTTCAAGATTGAAGCATCCGAGTTGGTATACTGATGGACATCTCTCGGAGGAACCTAAAATCAATGCCGGAGTTCTTCAGGGGTGTATATTATCTCTCACACTGTTCCTGGTCTCTATCAACGATCTCTTAGACAGAACAAACAATTATATTTACAGTTTTGCAGACGATAGCACACTTATCGCAGACTCCAATGATAAACAATTCTATTTACAGTTTTGCAGACTCTAACGCGAGCGAGAAAATCAGATTGCTGCTATCAGTGAAGATATGAACGGCATCGTAGAATACGGTGAGGACAACAATGTCCAGTTTAATGCAGGAAAGACTTAAGCAGCTGTCTTCTCAAAAAAACAAGTACCACAGAACCTGAGTTATCAATGATAGCCTGACCTCATCTATAAGCTTGCTGGGCGTCGACCTAGAAAACAACATGCCTTGGCGTAATCCCGTCACCAGACTCACCAAGGCAGCATCACAAAAGCTAGGAGAACTCTATAGAGCAAAAAAGTTGGGATACTGTTCCCATGTGTAGGGCTCGGCATCCAAACACTTCCTTAAGATATTGGAGTCTATACAGAGGAGATCAGTACGTCTTGTGGATGACCTAGAGGTGACAAAAGACCTTGATAGCCTTGAACATCGAAGAAAAGTGGCGAACTTATCCATTTAATATTGATACTACTACGGAAGGCGTTCGAACGAGTTAGCACTCATGACTCCGCCAAGAGTTGTGCCAAACAGCAAGATCCGTCAGACACAAGCTGCTCATCAACATACGATCATTCAATGGCGAACAGCTAGGACATCGCTGTCACGAACTCCTTTTTCTGGACGAATCTCTCGCTCTGGAATAAATTTACGAGTAACGTATTTCCCGAAAACTAGAAGTATTACAAATAATCGCCTTGCCACTACAGGAAAAAAATCTATTTTTTTACAGTGTTATGGCCTAGGAGACAAAGTTCAATTCCGGCTGTGATAAATCTATTTGATTTAAAATACCCCGAAAGGTTGTTGCCGATAACAAAGTTTACAGAATTGAGAATATTTACAGAATTAAAAATATAAGTTGAATCACTCCGCGCCATCGTCAAATTCCACTCCGCCACTCCCCGCCTGCCCGGTAGACTGATGCCAGTCTACAGTGGAGAGCTAGGTAAATTAAGTTTATTTTAATTTTTTTACGGTCCGGCGTATGGGGTGAGGTTTCAAAAACAGCGGTTTGTTTTTGGTGGATATCTGAGTAAAATGCCTAGTCGAAAATCGAAATATGTGTTCAGTGGTTGATTGTGAAAGACGAATGGCAGACAATATATCGCTCTTTAGGTACCCAAAAGGGTAGGTATGTATTAGTTGATTATAAGCTTTTATTTAACTTCACTTGTATGTTTGGGTCAAATCTTACAACTTAAATTTGTCCTACTTCCCATCAATATTCAATATTAATATCGATTTATAGTGAGTACAATAGCGTATGTAATAAAAAAAAACTTGCAGGTGTCGAGCCTGGAAAAGTGCCTTAGAATTTATAGGATCCCACAAATATGCGAATGATACACCAATGTAATGTCATAGCCGTATTAGAACAGTTTTGCAAATTCTTCTAGGAGCTGTATACATTCATATGCTGTTCCATCAACCGTGTTACCAACTAAAAAAGGTAACTTTTAATCAGATTTTGTGCATTTGCAAAATAATGTAAGATGGGTGCAAATATAGGTTTATCTAAAAGTCTCTAAATTTTGTGTTAATTAGTTATTGTGGTAAAATTAACGAAATATAGAAATTGCTAAAATGTAGACAATTAGTTTTGCAAAACTTTTTCCAAAATAATTTGTAAAGTTTTGCAAAACTATGATGTAGTTCATCCCCAAAATAAATTAAAATAAAGAATTTTGCACGGGGTATTAAATTTCATTCTTGAAGTAAAAAATAATATATTTTACAAATTTTATTTAAATATGCAATCGTATTTGCCGTAATTTTTTTTTAAATATGCTGAACAAGGCCTTTACTTTTTCATCTTTTTTAGTGACTTTATACAAAATATATTTTTCAAAATTTTAATGAAAACATATTTCATTATTAAATTCCTCCATTTATTACTTACTAAGCGGGAAATTTTACTCTATGTTCCCAATAGCACTTTGACCAAAGTAAATAGCGTCAAACTCGGCTCTTATTGCCTCAATACACCCTAAATTTTTTTACCGTCGCGTTGCGTCCTCGGCTCGCCTTTGATATGACGATTTCATTGAATTGGCGCTTAGTGTACCAACTTATATTTTTAATTCTGTAAACTTTGCCGATAACAACTACCAAAAGAATAATTGAAATATTTTTAAGAACTGAAAATTTGGTTCCTCTGATTAAAAAACGAAATAATTATGATGACAGCGAATTTAAATTGAGTTTTCTTTGGTATTAGGTTCACATTTTGGATAAAAACTATCTATTCATCCGAACATGGCATGGATCCGGGGGCATCAACCTTGTTTACTCGGCATCTTGAGAATATGTCATATCCACAAAAATGCTGGGTCTTAGACACACAACGAACAGCTGTTGGTTAATTTCAGATTGTTTAATTAGTAGTTGTGATTTACTTCACTAATTAATCTGCTGCATTAATAAATTAATTTTATAATTGAAATTAATCAATTTGTTATTTGATTTGCCTAAATTAACACTAAAACTATCATCTAAAACACACATAAGTCAGTAAGAATTATATAAAAGCTGGACTGCATCGCTTACCATAAGTCAATCGTTTTTTATAGCATTAATTTGGATAATAAAGGCATCCTGGAAGACTTTAATGTTTGGTAAAGTTGTCAAAAAGACTGCCTTTAATTGCACTCCAAAAAATCTATCCTGTTTCCAAATTAATCTGTTTACGTGAATTAAAGGGATTTCTTCCAAATATTCTGGAATTTCGTTGATTACAAATCGAAGGCATGTTTCTCCCGTTAATCTATCTTCACAAAGTAGGTAATGGTCCCAAAATAAAATTATAAGTAATACCACACCAAACGTTAATTGAACTATGATGCAACGATTTTATAATCATTTAACTAAAACAGAGTTTTATCCAGAATACCGAACCATGATTAAAACCAAACTTAAAATCTCCAACCAATCCTCGGATCCTACTAGTCACGGTCGATCGACCAATACAATGGACTATACAGAATATGCGCTCTATCTCTATTTAAACTATTGTACATTTAATAATTACCATACTTTCGTATGCGTCTCATAACCTCCTATTAGATATAATATGAATACATTTTTAATTTTTTATTTGTAATTCTATAATTATTTTCAAAAGCATGCTCGGCAATACTAGATTTTTAGGTTCTGCCATACTTTAAATGAGCCATGTGTTCTTTGAATCCCGTTTGTATAGATCTTCTAGTTTGCCCAACATATTTTTGGTGCAATACCTACTTCATAAATTCAATATTTCAAGAGGTATTTTCATCCTAATTAACGATAGAAGAGGATTACGAATGGTCTTCCACTTCTTTCGTTAATCAGGATGATAATACAAAATATGTCTCGATACATTATTATCATCAGTGTTATACTAGAGGACTACAAAAAGTGTTTAAAGAAGTAGGTTTAAAATTAGCATACCAAACTCTTTAATATTAAGAAATTATTGGGTAGTCCAAAGGACAAAATTGAAATCTTGGAAAAAGGTGCAATTTATGAAACTGTATGTATAGATTGTAACCAAAAATATGTTGGGTAAACTAGAATATCTATACAAACGAGATTCAAAGAACACATAGCTCATTTAAAGTATGGTAAAACAGAAAAATCAAATGTTGCCGAGCATGCTTTTGAAAATAATCAAAGAATAACAATTAAAATTTTAAAAATAATTCATAATATATCAGATAGATTAGTAGATGCATACGAAAGTATGGCAATTATTAAATGTAAGAATAGTTTAAATAGAAATAGAGGACCTATTCCGTATAATCTATTGTATTGGTTTGTCGAGCTTGACTAATAGGATCCCAGGATTGCCGATGCTAACATGGTTAGGGAAACGCGCGTCGAATTGTGTTTTATGGATAAAACTCTGTTTTAGTGCATTTTGCTGAAGGTTCCAAACCCGAACATAGTTTATAATTCTTGTTTGATTCGGATTTATTTGAGACCAATAGTGGCAATTTTTTCTGTTAAAGATGACGCTAGATGAAAGATTTGCCTCATCGGTCCACACAATTTCGTTAAAAAAATGGATTTCGTTCCAGTTCCTGCAGCATAATTCCGCAAAATTGCATTTTTCCTGCTTATTGTCTTCGCTTAAAAACCGGACCTTTTTGACTTCAAAAGGTTGACATTTGTATCTTTTTAGCGTATTTAGAATTTTGGAGTATTTCGTATCGTTCTGGTAAAGCAGTTGAAATGGAATGAGGTGCGAATAGAATGCGTTGGATTTTCTAAAAACAAAGTATATTTAGGCTACTTAGTTTATACTTCTGATCTCATATAAATATTAATTTAAAATTTTACCTTCCAAATATAATAACACATTAAGCTTTTTATCTTCAACCATGCTATTATTAGCCTTCTTCCTCTGACATTGGCAAAAGTATTTTCAGTTGGTGTGATGGTTTTCGTATGCTCTATGGTACCTTTGTTTTGCTAAAAGCTTATTTTTGTTACACTTTAAGTAAAACTGTAAAATATTTAAATTTTCTTTTTCTGTGTAGTCCATTTTCCTCAAAATTAGAATTGACAATTGTCACAATTTTGGACTAAAGAATTAGCTAATTTTATACTGTTATAAGTCGTCGTATCGTAGGTCACTTAACGTTTGGTGTGGTGTTACTAATAATTTTATCAGAGTTTGGACAAAATTCCGACTTTCAATTATCAATACTTCGGAAACAGTTGAAAATAGGTATAGGACCATATACATGAAATATATTTAGATTTATCTCGAAAATCAAAAAAAAAATAAATAATATACAGGTTGTTCCATTTAAAAACGGTAATATTGTTTTACCACTTTCTTGTGGAGCGCTCTGTATACTCGAAACTAGCTTTTCTGGCGCTTTACAGCAGAACCTACAAATGTTATATTTAAACCGTGTGTCAAAAACGTGAAATAAACTAGTTACCTATTGGTGAAAACGTGGCCAATGACCCTTTATGTAAAAATTCAATTAAATCAAGAGTGGAATGTGTAACGCTTCGTTTTAAAAAATGTGAAACGTTGAAAAAAAAAACAGTTGTGTTGTCGGCGAATAGAACAATATCGTCTGCAAATCTTAAGTGTGACATTTTGACTCCACTTATGTTCAGTCCCATATTTCAAGTTTTTTGAAAATTCCTTCCAGAGCTAAGGAAAAGAGTTTTGGGGAGATTGTATCTCCTTGTCTGATACCTCTTTTGATTTCAATGTTGTCTGTTTCTTCGTGTAGCCTAATTTTTGCATTTGCTCTTTGATATATATTTTTAGGAAGGTTCTTGTACCGATGGCCTATTCGCGCTTTGTCTAGTTCTTCAACTATTGCCCAATGTTCTACGGAGTCGAATGCCTTCTCGTAGTCCACGAATGCCATGTGTATTGGAAAGTTATATTCGGTCGACTTTTCTATTATGATCTTTACTGTAATTAAGTGGTCATTAGTGCTATATCCTTTGCGGAATGCGGCTTGTTCTACCGGTTGGTAGGCATCCAGCTTATTTGTAATTCTGTTGGTTATGATTCGCGTAAAAAGCTTATACATCTGAGACAGCTAGCTAATGGGTCTATAGTTTTCCAGCATTGTTTGATCTCCTTTTTTAAATAATATAACTATTATTGTCTCATTCCAATTCGTGGGTATTGTTTGTTCTATACAGAGATTGAAAAGGTGCTTTAGCTGCGATATGACAATTTCTTGTGCCTCCTTGAGCATTTCCGCGATTATATCATCTCCTCCTGGTGCCTTGTTTTTCTTCATTGAGTTTATAGCATGTATAATTTCTTCCTCGTTTATTTTTTACTTTTCCTTTGTTTTGGTTTCCTGGTGGTCTTTCTGTTCTTGATGAGTAAAGGTCTTAGAACTTATGGGTTATTTCTTTAATTTGGTCTCTGTTTCTTGTTTCCACATTGTTATCATCCTTCAGAGCTATTATTTGGTGGTTTCCTTGCGTCTTCCTTAGGTATTTAAGGTTATAGTTTTCTTCAATCACCTTCTTTTAATATGAATATGTGTTTTTATTTTTTTTATTACGCTTTCTAATTTTTATTTCTACTCTTTTTTAATTATTTATTTTGCTTTGGCGTCATTTTGAATAGCTTAAGTTACTTTTGAAATTTTTATATTCTATACAAATATTTTATTTTGTTTTTTTGTGTGGAAAAGTGAAGCGTTTATTTTTAATTAAAATAAAAAATAGTATAATTAAATAAACAGGTTGGTTTATTTTTTACGAGAATATGGTTCTGAGCTATTACGCTAACAAGTTGCTCAGTGCAAAGATAAAATATTTCCATCTATTAACCAACAAAAAAACATTTAACATAGAACGACATCAACAATTCTACGTGATACTATATTTAGATGGAAAAATACATCTAACGAAATTTTGATTGAAAATTTAAAAAGAATATTTTAAATTTATAAATAAGCGTGAAAGGCTAAATTAAAGTGCCTGATAATTAAACGAGCTAAACAATATCATGTTTATTGAGCTCTAGGATGAAACTCTATAAGCACAATAATTTAAAGGCGATTTAATATTTTGCATTATTGATATCAATAATTATTCTTCCAAATACAATAGGAGTTTTAGGTATATCCACCTTTGTATAAAGTAATCCAAAATGTTTAATAATAACTATAGATGAATTTAAAGTTTTTAAAATCTATATAGTCGCACTACGGCAGGAAATTCAGTGATAATAGCTGGCGTTACAAATAACATCAAATCCAATAAAAAATTAAGACAATATTATCATTATGATCATCATTAGGAAGGGAACAGCCTAGTAAATAGTAATATCATAAATTTTCCTAGTCTGATGCATAAAATTGCATACAATTTCTTTTTCTACTTGATTTATTTGTCAATGAGACTAACTGAACAACACAACACAAAAATCAAAATAAAATATTTTTATAAAATATAAAAATCTCAAAAGTATCTTGAACTCTTCAAAATTACCCCAAAGTAAAATACATAATTAAAAAAATAATAATAAAAATTAAAATAAAAAAAATACAGTTTTTTTTTCATATTCGTATTAAGAACGCCAATGTCATTTGAAAAACGAAAAATAATAAACTTGGCAATACCGCAGAATTTAAAATATGTACAGTTTAATTAAAAATAGAATAAGGGGGTCTCAGCTGTATAATTGTTTTTATTTGATGAATAAGTATATATGGACTCATGGAGCTGAAACATTTTTATATAGCTACTTTGAGTTAGGCCATTCATTGTGATTGATCCCGCTGCCTGTAATTTATGTTTTTATGGATATTAGAGTTTGTTCTTTTACTGTGATAAATTATTTCTCTTTTTTACACATTTTTAATTAATATATGGCTCAATTTTGTGCCCTGCGACAAACCTGAACAGTTGTTAAATAAGAGTATATCTATTTATCTATAAAATCTACTTTACTCTTCCAGCACGTCAAAATTAAGTAGTTTTCTTCTATCAATGGATAAAACATTCCCCGATTATCTTTCATTAATATTTTATTGCTCTATATCAGAAACATTCCCACTTGTCAAACTGTGATATATTTATATTAATTTCATGTATAACATTCTGGCAAAAAATTT